>JANHFT010010306.1:84720-95903 GCA_032467955.1 Pseudoxenodon macrops | reverse complement strand
TATCAGAGGAGTGCCATCCAAACCAGAGATGGGTTTTGAATCTTCTTACTGACAGTTCACTCAGGGTAGCACCTTGAGCACGCTTGTAAAGTGTGTGAGCGAGCAAATGCACAGCAGTCAAAAACTAGCTTGTCTAGATGCGCAGAAGCAAAATTCAGGATGGTAGCGGAGTCACTGACAGAACCAGCTCTGTGACGTCACCGCGGAGTTACTACCTACTCTATAGAACCGGATAGAACTAGGAATCCACCTCTGATCCAAACATTTATCATTGCTGGATCTTCAGACCAAAAACAGACCAAGGCAATCATGAGTGTACATCAGAAGTCATCATCATGAAAGCAAACACACTGGCAGCCAGCAATAGAAACAATGACGTTCATGAATTAAGCTGAAAACATATATATCTGTTTTTATCAAAGTCTAAAAGAACAACTTGAATTTGAGGATTGTTCCACACATAGAATTTTCTTTCTTTGCAGCTTGACATCTCCCCACCCCCTTGAACATTTCTGGATGGTAAAGAATAGACTTAGAACAACTTTATTGTCACTTTGAATGTACACTAATTGGCATATATTAAAAGGAAATTTTATCGCATACAACTCTCAAAGGGTCACCACCGCCAATGCATAAACATAACACTACATAAACATGACAAAATAAATAAATACAAAATTATGCATATACCCACATTATATGACACAGAGAAAGAATGATAAGGCACTGTAAATTTTTTAATATGCTGAGTTGACACCATTTGGAGATTAGGTTTTTTTTAAATTCTACCCTTGCTTCCCCTATACTTTTCCAGTCTTTGGGTGATCAACCCAGCATCATCCACAGGGTGGTGGGCTGGTGGGGAGTGAGGCTGTCAAAGGAGGAACAGTTGCTTGTCATGGCATTGCAATGGAAGCCCTACTTCTTTTGCACTTGTGTTGATTTTACTGGCATGTACAAAAGAATTTGACAGCAATGTTAAAACCACTATCCTGCCTCTTTTGACCCCCCCTCTCCTTTGAGATATTTTTTGGATCGACCCACCAGACTATCTCAAGGCACAACTTGTGTTTTCACAAACACAAAGCAAAGCATAACCTCTTGAATGGTGTGACATTCAATAATCATGCAAATTCTGTGACATATAGTTATCACAGATGTCAGGATGCATGGATGTAATATGACAACGTCATCATTTTGACAGCATTGTGGGTTTGCTGTGGGCACCACTAGCTGTGATCAGTATTTCTTGTGTATTTCTACTTCTTTATGGCATCCCCAGATTGGATCCTTTAATCTTCTACGTCACTCAAATGGATTTGAAGACAGGCACGGTGCAGTGTTTAGTGATATGAGTGGGAAGATGAATCTTCTGCCAATGTTGTGCATTGTGTTTGGATATGGTCACTAGAGGATACGATCCACAGCGTCAGCAACATTCCTAGATATCTCATAGGAGACTCCACCAGAGACTGAGCTGGGGCCCATCTGCCTCCATTCCATGTGCTTTCAATAGCTTTTCCCCAAGTGAAAACTAGCAGGTGGAATATGTCATTAAAAATGTGGCATTCTTTTCTTCCATAGGAACTGCCAACATTTGGCAATTCCAGATGCTATTCAGCCAAAGACCAGATGTCTTTGGATGCTGTTCTCTAACTGTACAGTATGCTTCTCTCACAGCATATGCAACAATTGCAAACTTCTTTTCCTACGAAGGTTATTTTACAGAAACGACACTAATGTTTTTCATTCACAGAAGAGAGTTTTGCATGACTGACATACTAAAGCCTGATTAAACTGCATCTAATTAAGATAACTTTTAGTCAGTGCATCAGATGTTTGATAATATCTGATTGTTGATTATTATTGATAATATCTGATGTATGATTATTGATTGATCAGATGATATATCTCTTATTTGACAGAACAAATATTTCAGAGTATTGTTTTATTGTTTCAGTCTAAAGGAAAAAACCAGCGCAGCTTTTCACAAGAGGCATGCTGTATTTTCCTGCATATCTTTCCTTTTAGGACACACAGTATGCATTATAAATTAGAATGATTTAACTTAGTTCTCTAGCCATAAAAGGAGGAGAAAGAAGGAGAAGAGGGATTTCAAAATCTATAAATGAATATATTATAAAAGACCAAAACTAATCGATTTTATTCTGGGTAGGGGCATCTGTAGGAGGGTCAAACAAGTAAACAAAAGTTAGTTTTATTCTTTTTTTAAAAATACGATGTGTATTAAAAAGTGATTGGCTTTTATTGTTCTTACCATCTTGACTTTTTTTTAAAACCTCTTCTATGGATGCCCCGATACTAGCTTCGTTTCAAGCAATTGGGTAAGACTGACTCTTCCACCAAGGATGGAAGGAGCAGTCAGATTGTCTAGTTTACTTGTATGTGCAAATTTTTAAAAACTCTTATATTTGAAACAAAAGTCTTACATTTATAATTATATTTTGTATTTCAATTAAATTATTAACACTTAATTGATTTACTAACAATAGGAAACAATGGGAAATCAAACATATAACTAGTGCTTGCAGACCAACGTTTGAAAAAGTTAGCCAGTTGCAATTTCCAACAGTATTCCTACTTTGTAGTCCTTCCCCCTTCTATTAAAAAAGAGGACATGATATCCATTTCCATTGTCCTCTGGTAAGTTTGAATATACAATTCAAAAGACACTCTTGAAAAGCTAATGCATCTTTCAAAATACTGTGAAATTTGTATATGAAGTAATATTTATCTTAAAAAATGACACTAAAATGCAAGATTACAACATCTGGACATATCTTGCATTTTAAGCAGCTCATTTCAACAGTTAGCTGTTTTCTGGGTAAAAAAAACAATATTGTTCAACCACAAACATAAAGTAATATTTTTATTGGATCCAGTGTAATTTTTAATCTACAGGAATATGATATATAGATGTGGTTTGCCACTATAATTCGTCTACTGGATATTCCAGTGTCTCATTCCTTAACTTTTTATACTGTTAGACATTTAGACTAGAGTGTGCTGCTGTAGGCTTATTATTTGTAAAGAGATAAGAATATCTGGATTGTGGGTCACAAGATCTATAGAACAGTGGGACTAATGTCATTATACATGCACTGCTTGAATGGACATGTGTGGGAAACACATATACAAAAGGGGTGGAGCTTGGATTATGATGTTGTGCCTGCCACCTTGCATACAGTATTGTGGTACTCCCTGTGAATGGCACTGAAAGACCATATTGAATCCTACAGTACTACAGGGGATTCTGAAATTTAAGGATGATGCCCCTCAAGTAACAAACAGTAATCTAATCTAATCTAATCTAATCTAATCTAATCTAATCTAATCTAATCTAATCTAATCTAACCTAACCTAACCTAACCTAACATAACATAACATAACATAACATAACATAACATAATATATATAATATAATAATTTTCTGCTTGATTAAAGCATAGACAGTACCCAAATTTTCCAATAAAAAGATAACCTTAGTTTTTGGATTATGTTACTTTAACATGACCACAAGAAGCAAACTGGAATTTGAAAATGGCCTCCCAAGAGAATGAGGATAAGCTCCATCTTTTCCAAGGCAGAAACTCCCTCCAATTTATACTGTATACCAAATATACCAATTGCAAGATGGCCCATGATGGCAAATTTCTAATAAGCAAAACATGCCACTCTGACTTGAGAAAGATGATAAACTTAATGCCATAAACCTAAACCCAGAAAATTAAAGCCTTTTTACTAACTGACAGTGAATGACAGCAAAGTAATGGAAAGCAGAACTATACCCATGCAGCTTATCCTGTTTTCATTAAACAACCTGTCCTTATGTACAATGGAGGATGTTACCTTTCATCAGCACTGAATGACAGCTTATTAGAAGAAAAAAATGGAAAGTGAAAAATTGAACTTCATATTAAATATTAGAAGGTAATGTCATCCTGCATGCTTAATAAATTTACATTTGAATACGGGAAAGGCATTAGACAGTTTTGTTTTCATAGGTGTAAGGAGAAATATAGAGGGACAGTGTGTTGCAGAAAACAAATTAATCATTGGAGGAAAGTGGTGACAAATTCAGGATCAAGACGAATAAGGACATTTCAAGGACAACAGATCAGAATAGTTAAACAGCACAAATGTGCTTTACAGTAGGTGAAGCTGGACAGCAAAAAAAAAAAAACCCTGAGAAAAGAAAATATAGATTATTTTTTCAAATGTGTGTTCAAATTATGGAGATGATTCTGAAGAATATCAAGGAGAACCAATCAATCCGTTCTGGACCAAATAAAGGCTGGCTGTTCCCTTAATAAGTGAGGAAAAACATATTTTGGCCTTGTGATGGATTGGAATGCATAATTATGCTTCCTAGGTTAAGGAAAGTAGAAAGAAGGGGAAAATGACAGATAAGTGAATTGACAGGATTAATGGAATATTTTTGGAAAAGCTGATTTGCTGTTGGGTAGGGATGACAAGGTTTTGTCTGATGGTCACCAGGTGCCAAGCCTGATTTGAGGGCCCTGAATTAACTAAGGAATCTGGTTGCTTTCGGTATACAAAACAAGGCAAATTCATAAGTTGCCAAATATCTTTTAACAACTTCCTCTGAATAATGGGCACCAACTAGTTAGAAGGCCTCCTTTATGTTGGTGCCCCATCTTTAAAATTCCTTCCTCAATAGTGCACCAGTGGACTATATCTTATGATGATTTAGTTTCTGAGCTAGTTTGGTTCTATGTGTTTTTTCCAGCTTTATACTTAATTCTAAGCTTTATCTACTTTTTTAAAAATTAGGTTAATGTAGATGTTTTGGGGTTGTAATTCGCTTTGCTACATTTAGGTTTGCCGACATTTGAGTCTTGGCATTAAAAAATGGTTATATAAAAATATGGTCCTATTGATCTTGATGCTTCACCTTTGAATTCCTGCTGATCCAGCAATTGTTAAGGGCACAGCTGCAGGGGTTAATTGAAAAGTTGGCATCTCTAGCTGTTTTCATCTCTTGGATTAGAGAGTGAAAGGAGCTAAACCAAGGCCTCTTTATGATTAATTTAATGAGCAGTAGCCATTGTCTCTGTTGTAGCTCAGCAACACCAAGGTGAAATCAAGAACATATGTCTAAGCATTCTGACAATCTGAAAACTCTGGTGTTGTGAAGGATCTGAATATGTTGGTTTTTTTTAGTGAATGTGCAGTTATAATTCCTTAACAAGTCAGCTCGGGGAAATTTACTTATAGATTGTATATGGTCTGTTAAAGAAAATGTCTGGACACTTGTTTTTATCAATTTTAATCTACGATTATGCTAAGAAAGTTGTTGTTCATTCATTTAAACACAGTTTTATATAAAGACAATCACCCATTAAGAATTTCCTCTTTTTTCTTCTTGGAAAAACCGTAATAGTGACTGGAAGACACTCTGTTGGATCCCTATGCAGTTTTCATTTCAGCCCGTTGCATCCTTTCCCATCTCAAGTACATAGTTGCATGCAGTAGGGTCTAGGACTGTTCTCCTCGTACCCTTGGCTGTACCTGCTTTGTCACCAGGGTTCCACCACCGGCCATTCAGTCCTAATGTTTCTCCACAGCTAACACGCCCCTAGCTGTTCACCCCAGCCCCTCTGTCCCAGGCCCTTCGTCACATCCCATTCGCCGAAATATGGTTCACCCCAGGCTTTTGGGCACACGGGATAGTTCGCTGCCAGCCAATTGGCGGAAGGGAAGGGAGAAAGAGAGAGAGAGAGAGAGAAGTGATTGACAAGCCAGATCACCTGCGGCATTTCCTCATTCAGGGCGCTGCTGGTCTGGCAAAGGAAAGGAAAGTGGCATTTGCTTGGGCTGGGAGGGTTCTTGTGGGGCTGCCTTTGGCTGTTCAGGAGTCTCACCCACAATGCCACCTCCCCACCCAGACTCCCACTCAGGCACCTTCAGGATGGGCACGGGAGATCTTGGAGAGTCGGGGGGAGTGTTGTGGGGCAAGTGGGGAACTGCCTGTCTCACTGCCTCCCCTGCAGTGCAAATTCTTGCTCCTCCAGGGTTCAAAAGTGCTGCAGAGCCAGACTGCGCCCCAGGCTGCCTCCCCCCCAGGGAGAGACGTTCACTGGGATTCCGTGGGACCCTCCCCATTAGGGACCCATTCTCCCTCTGTTCCTGGGAGGTTCCCACCATTTTGCCTACCTCATCCTGCCACACTGTCCCGCTCCAGCTACCTCTCTGGAGTTTGGGTGCAAGGAAGGGAGTTCGGCCAGTTGGGTGGACGGGGAAGTCCTCTTGGAGAAATGGAAAATGAAAGCTGGGGGAGGATGAAGGGGAGTGGGACACTGCCAATGATGAGTCCAGGCTGGATTGGTGGGGGGAGGAGATGGACAGGGAAAGCCCATCCCGACCTTCTACTTCACTGGCAAATGGGCCACCCAGCAACTGGCATTCAGATGAGCCACCCAGCTTAGCACGAGTTTTGTTCTGTTTGGGCCTTTTATGTGTGTGGGGAGAAGGAGGCTGCAGTTGTGTGAACCCAGGCACTTTTGGCAGGGTGGTTTTTTTATAGTGCCTCTTGGACCCTCTCCGCCAGAGGAAACCCCATTCCCAATCCTTCTGTCCCTCAGAAGCCCCCAAATTTCATTTCATTTCACTTTCCTTCATTTGTTCCTTTCCATTCCCTCCATTGTGTGTGTGTGTGCATATGTCGGAGGGTTTGATGCATTGCATGAGGATCCAAGGGCTTTCTTCCGGCTGCAAGAGGGGGGAAGGGCGGCCCACCGAATAGCAAGGGAGAAGAATCCACCCCTTCTCCATGGGGATGCTAGTCCAGCCATCCACAGTGGGAAGCGGTTTGATGTTTTCCCAGGCATTGTTCTCTGGACCCCACCTTCTCAACCCTGCTGGAGCTGAGGGTCTCCTGCAGCAGCCCCTTCCCTCTCCAGGCTGTGGGAGAAGAAGGGGGTGCCCCTTCCCTGGTATTGTCTGAAAAGTGAAGGAGGTTCTGGGAAGGGGGACGCTGGGGGATAAGCACCCTCTTGTCCGGTAAGTGGAGAAAGGAGATGGAAAGGCCATGGGAAAGCACCTGTGGGAGCCTCAGTTTCCCTAAGAGAGGAGGAGTGAGGAGTGGGAAGAGGCACGGGAAGTCCAGAAGTGCAGAGCGACTTAATTCTGCTGGCTGCTGCCGGCCTTCATTCTGGGAGATGATCTCCCAATGTGAGGTTGCTCCCGGGAATGGCCACCACCTCAAATCGGGGCACGTTGCAGCCCTTGGTCACTTCCCTCACTCTGGAAGCGGTGTGGGGAGCCTGGGGCAGACTGCAGTGGCGCTGGGGAAGAAGGGTTGCACACTTTCCCTCTGACCTGAGGTGGCAAGCCAGTGCTGGGCTTACCTTAGATCCACAGAGTTTGGGTTTTCCATGCATATAGCCGTGCCTTGGCGTACACAGCAGAGCAAAATCGACTTTCAAGGACTGCAAAGGAGAATGCTTCCAACTCTGCTATTTGGTGGAGCTGGGTCCCATTGGCCAGGGCAAACAGCTAGGGGCATGTCAGCATGTCAGCATGTCAGCTGCAGAGAAATGTTAGGAGTGAATGGCCGAAGGCGGAACCCTGGTGACAAAGCAGGTGTGGTCAAGGTTACGAGGAGAACAGTCCCATTCCACACGCAGCATAACAAAATAATTTGGTAACAGCTTTGGGATGGTGTACAGCACAGGCTTTGACATGAAAGATTTTAGAGAATTATAGGCAGGGATGGGCAGAGTTCTGTCTAAAGTTTTGGCAGGTACTCCTTGGTCAAGTAAGCAATTCTGAAGGACTGAGACTACACCACGGTCTAATTTGATGTAAAGCAATTTCGTATGCTATCTGTATATGATTTATCTGCCTAATGGTATATCCACTTAATTACTTGTTTGAATGTTGACTGCCCAATTAAAGTGGATATCTCTTGGTGTGCATATGCAATTAGGAATTATGTTGCCAATTAAATACCTAAGAGTAGCTATCTGTAAAACCTAAAGTTTTGGAAATAGAATCTTCCAAGGAATACATTTTGCATCTCCTCTAGACCATGGCAATCCAGGTGTTCTGAAGGTTCTCCAGCAGATTTCTGAAGTTAATTCTACACATTGGAAGAGATTCTTAGTGTTCCAGACATAACATCCCAGATGAAACAAGCTTGTTTCAGTGCTGGACAACATATGGATGCATATAAGATAGAACTGAGCTACAAATATTTGCTTCACAACATGTTCTTGTAGTTAAGGAGAACATTAAAAAAACATCTGCATCTCCATGCAGTAATAAAAATGTTCAGCATATTTCTAATAAATATACACTCTTTCAAGCATGAAAATCATATATGTGGATTCCTGTCAATTATGAATAATGAGTTCACTGGCTGCTTTCCCAAAATGCACTAGGAGGACTTCTCCAACAGCTGTGATCAAGATGTCCAAAAAGTTTGTATTTTGCTTAAAAACTTGTTTACTGTAATATTTTGTAAGCCAGACCTGCCATTTATCTTGCCTTTGAAATATTTTATATACAGGGTGTTTAATTTCCTTAAAATGAGACAGGAAGTTAAGTAACAAAATTGTACACAGATCTGTCTAACGCAGTTTTCCCCATCTTTGTGTCCTCCAGCCTTGCAATTATCAATCAGTATACAATTATGAAAGTAAAATCCAACAAATTTAGAAGTCACTTGGTTAGAGACGACTGTCTCTAATCTTCTGCCTCCAGTGCAATTTGCTTCTATCCTAAAGCCACCTGAAGTCAACTTGTCCAATTTATGCAATGGTATCACAATTTACTTTCCATCTGTTAGTGAACTGAGAACCAGTATAGCATCGTGACTGAAGTTTTAGACTTGATCTGGAGAAACTCAGATTCAAGTTCTCACTTGATTATTGACTAATTATGGATGACTTTGGGCCAATCTTTCTCTGATTTACTTATCACATAGAGTTATTATTGTGGTGATAAAATGCAGAGACATCTACCATGTATACTGTCTTGAACTCTAAAAGGAATGGCAGAATATAAATAACTGTTGAACGCACTAATTAAAGTTCTATCTCCATATTTGTTATTTTTCTCCTGCATTTCCTCTAAGTAGTTAGTACAATGAACATCATTCTTTCCCACATGAATTGTACAACAGTACTTACGAGGTAGCTGATTATAGTGATTTCTAAGTTATTTTCAAGAAGTTTAATGAAGATTTGAACCAATATCAGTATCAACCAATTACGGTACTAAGACTTTAAATTCTTTTTTCTTCCTCTAGTTCACCTAAAAAGTGGCAAATCTGACATCCCTTCTAACAGATTTACTTAAATCAACACCAATCTCAACAATTAAACATGGAAACCTAGTCATAATGGTTAGTTTATAGTAGTGCTATTCTATACAACCAGGCAGTTGGGTTAATACACAAAAATATTCATAGGTTAACATGGGTTGCAAACACAGCCACAGTGTCAGTGTTAACATAAACAAGAAAGTGAATAATAGAGGCTGAAGCTTATAATGATGTAATTATGATAACCTTTTGGCTAATCAAGACATTATGCAATACAACTGACTATAAGTAAAACTATATAGCTATAACTATAAATAATACACACACACATTATCATATTGAACTAAAGGAGTTATTGCTCTTAATATAAAATTAAGCACTTAGTAATTCATGCTAATTTCTTGATCTGTCCATAGTATGATGTATCTGACAAAAAAACCCATTCATTTGGCAGTGGGAGAGTGTATGGCCATAAAAAGCTATTTTAGTGAGAACTTCACCACAACTTGAATGAATCCCATTTAAAATTTGGATGAACCCCATTTGACAGAATCTGTTTGAAAATGAAAAGAGGCTGAAAGGCAACTTGATAGTCAACACTCATTGAGAATCTCTGCTAATGGGCTCATCCTTCTTCCAGTAAAAACCCAAAGTGGTATCTTTTAAATGAGATAAGAGGGAAGGTAGGTAGAGCTTGGAGCAACTCAGTGGATTCCAATATAACATTGTTATGAAGAGTTAAGGCTTAAGCAGTAAAAAGAGTGCAGCATTGTCCCAAGCCTCATATTTTTTTGCAATTGTAATAGAGCCAAAGGAGTTGATTTATAGCATAGGCCACCCTTTTCTTCCTTTGAAAATGTTCTCGGAAGTGTTTACAGGAAAAGAAGGTACCGGTATATTGGAATGCCATTAAAGAATTTACATATTTGTAGGTTTTATCCATAAGTTCAGTTTGCCATGTTGTAAAGATGTCTTGGCTAATAATTTATCACCTGAGGTCATGTCTTTGAAACATACCCTTCATCTCATTGCTAGTCCATTCCTGAGATAGACTGAAGATAGTGTGGCTGTTCTGGGAGAAGGAGAGCTTTTTCTGATACCACAGGACAAGAACTTATATGTGGATATTACAGGGAGGGTAAAGCTACTGGATGTTGATGAATAGCTGAATGATTGGGCAGATCTGTTGTAAGATCACCATTTCTGACAGTACCTCGCAACTTCAACCCATCATATATTCATACACTCAGCAAAAGAATTTGTGGTTGGTTTTCCTAACAGTTGATAACATTTGGTGGATGTAGAAAGGAGAAAAAACAGGCAAAGAACCATCCAATTATTTCCCGAATTTACCTTGCATTAAACAATGGGAGGACCACAATACTGACTGGCATTGTTACTGAGGTATGATGAACATGGGTTCTGAAAGCAATAGTTTGTACTTGACATATTTATTTTCTGACTGAAGAACAGAAAGAAAGCTGGTTAGCATGAGAAAGAACAGGCATAAGCTCACTGATGGTCAGAAATGGACCCAAAGTAGCAAAAAGTAAATTCAGATCCAAAGGTCAGCTGCTTTGTATAAAGCTGCTCCACGTGTGACAACCACCTAGACATGAGTTTTCCCAATTGCTTTAATCATTGTAAAAAACTTAGATATGTTGGAATTTAAGTCAAAGAGCTCTGTCCCAACTATGAGCAATTTCGATATATCTTTTTTGCAACCAATTGGTCAAAGCAGTGATGAAATCCAATTTTTTTTTACTGTAGGCATGGCTTGGTGGGCGTGGTGTGGTGTGGCTTGGTAGGCATGGCAGGGGAAGGATACTGCAAAATCTCCATTCCCACCCCACTCTGGGGCCAGCCAGAGGTG
>JANHFT010010306.1:56986-68316 GCA_032467955.1 Pseudoxenodon macrops | reverse complement strand
ATACTTTCCATGCAAAAAGGTAAATTTAACTTTCCAATTGTTTTTAAAATTCAAAGAAAAATTTCTTAAACAAGCCAAAATCAGTAAAAAAATATTTAAACAAAATTAGACAGATCCCAACTTGTTTCCACTCTGTCCTCAGCTTCCAAATCCAATAATAAAATATTCCAAATTAAAAGTTTAGCGAACTGTTTAAAACGCCGCTTTTTTTCTAACGAGACGGCCGCTTTTCCGCTCCGCCTCGTACTTTCGCCTTACTCTTTAAAAAAATTTAAATTACCTGAGAACTTTTTTTTCTTAATAGAAAACACTGTACTCAAAACAAGCTTATAAGAAAAAACCAAAAAAAACACACACTTTGATCTCACCCGAAGCTTCACCGCTTTTTCTTTCTTTTCCAGGTAGCCGCCCCAGCTGTGACAGCACATTGGCTGCCATCCAAGCTGTTCGTTCCGGAGCTCTTCGCTGCCGTTTTAGGGAAATTGCATTTTCCCTATCCACGCCAGCCTGTGCTCCGGTACACTCACCTTCCCTCCAGGAAGGGTCTGGGTCCTAGGACCCCCGAAAACAGCCGGAACCAAAGGTTCCTCTCGGAGCTCCGAGAGTCCACCTCTGCAACGCTGCGGCGCTGGCTCCTCCCTCTAGTTTGATAATCTTGCATGCAAACTTATTACTGATTTCAACCAGAATCCATGCAGCTCATCTAAATCAGGGACACTCCAGTTCTTGACCTTCTTTGCTTCTTTTTGCACCATTTTCTTTTGTTATGTGAATATCTTCTATTCCAGTCACTAAGTTTCAACCTGCTTGATCCACTTTGCATTCCCATTGTGCTTCTTGTTGTTTTCCCACAAGTTCTTCCAAAATTTCAGGGTATTTTCTTTGTTAGGTTTTTCACTTTTGGCAGCATCATGCCCACTTTCAAGGGTCTTAGAGAAATGATGCTGGTTCACTTGAAATTGTGAATTTTGCTGAAAGTGCATTATTCAGTTATCATATCGCCTTATTCTAAACTCTGTTTAGGCTCTTCAACCACAACTGCAATTTCCTTGTTTTCCAGGTCATATCCAATTGGATGCGCCTTATTTTTAACTCCAGGTGGATTTTCCCCTTTGGTTTTCCCTTCTTAATTGCGTTATTCTTTCCAATTTTCAAGCCCAATTCTTCAGTAGTAACATAAGGTGCTGCATACATTAGCTGGTTTGTTTACGCTAATGTTTCTGTTGGAATAGTCTGCACAGCTTCATTCATATTGTTCAAGAGCTTGTGCTTCAGAATAACACACCTCTGGTCCATAAGTTTTTGTTCCTTGATTTCCATAGCTGGGCGAATCTCCTTCCAAATCTTGAACATGCGCTTTTGAAACCCACATTTTATTGGCTCAGATCAATAATATGCTTCCATAATTGAGTACTTGTCTTCCTTTGTCCAGATTTTAAACTTTTTTGTTCATCTTCCAGTTGTCTGTCAACTCCATGCCCTGGTTGCCTAGCACTGAATACCAGGAGCCGTAGTATTCAACGCGAGTCTTGTTGATCCAGGCAATATTCAATCCAGCATAGAATTCCCTTGACTTGTTTTCACTGTAGATTAAATGGGTTTGGAGCAAGCTTATTCTGACTCTTCAACAGAGCACTGAAGCCCCACCTCACAACAAGGTAAAGTTCCTTGGTTGTTGTTGTTGACACAGTCAGCCATAATTCAGACTAGGTTTGACATTTTTGTTTACCTATTGAGTCCTTATCAAGGACCTGGGATAGGCAGATGTGGATGTTTGATGGTGTTACAGATCTCATCGCAGGATTTCAAGTAAAGCCGCCTTCTGCAATTGACTGATGGGAAATTTATCAATGCCAATGATGGTGTTCAAGTGGTGTGCCGGTTGTTTTCGGATTATTATTGTTATTGTAAACCTTTATTTATTAAACATGAACATTTTAAAATGTATCACAAATATCATTCACTGGCGCTGATGCTTGATGCGGGTTGCTGCCAGCATCCTAGGTATCAACCAAGTATCTTCTTAAACTATGTGATGTTCCGAGTAGCGGAGTCTTTTGCAGTTCTGCTGGTGTTCTTGCAGGAAGCTGCAATTTCTTGATGTATTTTGTAAAATTCTTGGACATGGTACCAAGTGCCCTGATGACGATGGGTGTCACTGAGGGTACGCCTGGCCATGCTTACCTCCTCCTCAAGGGTGCTGCTGTTGTAATCACTCTCCTTGGCCAGGGAGGGCAAAGTGCAGGGTTCAGAGGGAGGCCCACTCCCTCTCCATGTGAGGAGACCTGGCTTTGTAATCAAAGCAGCCTCAGTGATAGGATGAGTAACCACCATGAGAGGCCAGGATGAGGGGGCAAGGGGATTGTGAGAGGGCAGTAGGGATTCTGGTGGCCAAATGCTAAGGCAGGACTTCCCTTGGATCCTCCCTCCCTCTTATTCCAATCTCCTTCCTTCCTCCCTCCCTCCCTTCCTCCCCCTTCCTTCCCTGTCTCTCTCCTTCTCATTCCCACCTCTTCCCTCCCTCCCTTCTCCGGTGCCTAGCAAGGGTAGAGAGTAACAGCACTGCTGGTGGCTGGGGCTTTCCCACACAGGGACAGGAGCCAGGGTGGGGGTGAAACTGTCCCATAAAAGGGAAGCGCTCATGGGCTGTGGGGCCATGGAGGCAGCGCAGGTGCTGGTGGCAGATGCGGCGCTGTTGCTGGGGCTCTAGGCACTGATCTATAACAACTTTGTGGTAGTTACTGGTCCAGAATGTGGCCAGCTTTACATCTGACCTGTGGTGCCCCCCTGGAGATAGTGAGGGGCCATCCCCCCCAGGGGTGGTATTCACTTACCTTCGCTACTGGTTTGCAAATGGAAGCGCACATGCCACCTCCGCACATGCACAGGAGGTGGATAAATGGGATGTGATGATGTTCGGGCGGATGGGTAGAGCCTCTCACAGCCGCTGCTACTGGTTCGCCCAAACCAGATAGAACTGGCTGAATACCACCACTGTCATCGTCCCCAGCCTGGCCAGGCAATCTCCCTGGGTGCATGTACAGGAGGCAGTGAGCATGCAGGGGCTGGCATCCCTAGTGACCATCGTTCCCCTCAGGCTGCCCGTGTTCTGAGAGCTTCCCTTTCACCAGGGACACCAGTCCCTGCACACTCGCTGCCTGCTGTGCGCGCAACCAGGGAGACCAGCTGGGCTGGGCTGGCGCTGTTTCTAGGGCAGCTCCATGGGCCAGTTCTAAGGCTGATCATGATTAGGCCCAGTTGGACACCATGAAGTTGTTGTAGATCAGTACCTAGAGCCCCAGCAGCAGCATCACACCCGCTATCAGCACCTCTGCCATTTTGTTCAGTTTGGATGCAGTGTTCTTACTTTGATTGGAGTTTCTCCTCTTGTTGATTGAGTCTCACAGTGGCTAGACTTGCCTCTAGACCAGGGGTCGGCAATCTTAAACACTCAAAGAGCCATTCGGACCTGTTTCCCACAAAAAAGAAAACACCGGGAGCCACAAAACCCTTCCCATGCCTGACTATTTCTTGAGCGGCCACAAAACTAGCCTATGTTAGTTGAATTAAATGTTCTGTTTTCTTCTGAAACTTTTCTTTTCTTGGATTTATCCATGGTTGGCCTACCAGGGGTTGAAAAGCTCAATAAACTGCATGCCGGCGGGTGTTGCACATTGGCGATTGTGACACATACTTTGAGTGACAGGGAGCCGCAACAGAGGGATGAAAGAGCTGCGGGTTGCTGACCCCTGCCTTAGGTATCCTACAGATACTTTTTCTGAAGGATAAGATGTTCATATATTTGTCAGTTCATCTCATGACACATATCAGTCTTCAGGAATGAACATACCCCTGCCAGAAACACCTGATTAATCCATCAATATCCAAAAATCTTTTTTGGTAGTTGCTTCTCTTCATTATCTGACTCATTTCTTACTTCTTAAATCTAGATATGGTAAGCTGCAAAACTTGACTTCGAGTGTCTTTATAGATACATCTCTAGTTTTCTTGGCAGAAAAATTTAAATGTTTGCCACCACTGACTTCCACTAGGTTGCTGTTTTTACTTTCTACTTTATTCTATAGCCCTAATATTTTGTGGTGATCTCCTAGATCTCACTCTACTTAGCATTTGGCTAAATGCTGACAATTTCAGGAACTAGAGACCAAAATATGCATAGATATTTATATTTTAGCCTTAAGACAACATTTATATCCTGTAAGAGATGTACAAAGTGTAAGTCCAGGAATAAATGCAATTTCTACTAAACCTTTGATTATGGTTCTGAGGCTCAAAAATGCCATTCAATTGTATTAATTTCAAATTTACAGATGATAAGTCAATGCATGAGGGAAGAAATACATTAAATTGTTTTGTTTTTGGTTAATTCAGCTTAAATGATTACAGTTAAAGATTAATTAGATCAATTTTATCTAATTTTATGAAGGTGTCCTTGCCTGCACTCTTTGAAATGTGCTCACCCAAAACTGGCACCGAATTCGAAGGCCCAAAATTTTGTACATACATCTGATGAAACCCATTTAAACATAACTGAGATGCTAAAGTTAGCATTGATTCTCCACAGTCATGACAATGCATTACAAGGAAAATGCCACTGATCCATATACAGCTTGATGTCATTTCATATCAGAGAAATGTACTCCAGTTATTATATACTGTGTGGATAACAAATTCCAAATCTCAAAATTCCTAAGAATTTGTGGTTTTATTTAAATATTTAAATTGCACATATATTTTTCAAAATTGTTGAAAGTATCCGAAAGAGAAATTGATAGCTCTATCAATGTATTGCTCTAATTAAATCTGTCCTTCACCCAGACAATAAAAATGTCACCAATTTGGGGAGGGCAGATGATTTAAAACAAAAGGCCTTGATTGAAGTATTACAAAACAGATAGTGTGCTTAATGGTATCCTAAAGTATTTATAACATAATGTAAAATAACAAACATTTTTTCTTTGAAAGTATAAATGCATTTTTTCATACCCTTTACATTTCAAAAGTGTATATTTTAACTATAACTCTGTTAGCTAACTCTACTCTGGGTAAGTTTTATTTTATCCCCTCTGAAGTCTCCATTGATTGATTTATTCAATTTAATCCATTCTGGGCACCCAAGAAGACATTAAAACAGTAGTCAAATAAAAACAATAATAAAACAGTCATACAAAACCAGCCATCACATTTCATCATATCATCTCCCAGGACAGGTATATCCAACATCCTAACCTGGGGGGGGGAGGGAACAGATTTTTAATGTCTTATGAAAGGGTTAGAGCAAATTTATAAAATCAATAGTAAAATCATCTCTACCAATTACAAACTTGCTAAAGCAATAGATTCATCTCAGAATCTCCCCACCATATAGTTTTAATGGATGCCCTTTAGTTCTAATATTGTGAGACAACGTAAGAAAAATATCTCTGCCTCCATTTTCTGTGCCATGCATTGTTTTAAATATCTTTCTTGCATTTCTCATTTTGCTGTCAACTTCTACCGCCTCTCCATCATTATTCCTTCTTTCCTTGTTTTTGTAGTATGCCAATCAGAAGTTGGGATTTTCTGCATAAAAAATACATGAGGAAGGTATCTGTCAAAGGAAAGCAACAGATCCAGTCAGCTTCATGGCTGAGAGAATATTATTTTAATCTCGAGGCTCCGTTTTCCAAGTCTTCCATTTAATGGACTAAATTAAAGTACTTTTTCCAATGGCAATAATAGCAAACAAACAAACAAACAAACAAAAACATTTAGAAAGCCAGAAAGGAATTAATGTCCACTTTAAAAAATTCTGTGTCCTCATGTAATTCCAGGTAATAGCTCTTTAGATATTTTTAACCACACAAAACAAGCTGATCTAGATTTTTTCAGGTTTCCTTTAATATTATTTTAATTAAGATTTCAATCTGTTTTGAGAAGGAAACCCCTGGTGAATTGTGTCAAGAAAGTACATTTTTAACATGTTTAATCAAATGCATGCAAATTGCCAATGGCAATGAAGTGGAAATGACTAGGTGTTGGTCTCGGATGCTGATTAATCACCCTGTGTTTACGATGACATGGCAGATAAAAATGCAAACTTTCTGGCTGAAAATGCCTCACGACAGCCATGTGGCGGAATGGAATAGATTTATTTTTAAGAGGACCATATGGTGTGATTGGCAGTTTCTGCCCTCCTATAACACATGGGCAGTTGAGCAAAATCCATAAAGAGATCAAATGTTTCCACAGAAATGGAGAGAATGTTAGGTCCATGCCACCCCCATTGTTTGTTACGATTGTGCTACAGTGAATGGCAATAACATCAACAGGTATTTCACTGAGTGGGATTATTAATTTGGAAGAAATCCTTGGTTCATGTATGCACACATGTTTTACACACACACACACACACACACGTACGCATAAATTTGATAAGTTTCATGATCCTTGTGATTATATTCTTATTCATGCCACCTTTTGTTCTCACTTTTCTACTGTAACAAAACATTTATATCTATATTGCTTGCAGTACTTTTATTTGTTCTATTTTCCCTTTACTTCCCTCAGATATTTAATATTAAGCTCTATATCTATCTCTAATCTATCTATCTATCTATCATCTATCATCTAGCTATATCTATCATCTCCTCTTGTTGAATACTTAATAAAAAGTTTGTTCATTTATGTATTTATTAGATGCTTGATGATGATGTTGTAGAAGATTCCAGGATTTTCTTCATTTGAACTGCCTTTTCCCTGAGTAAAAATATAACTGTACGTGTCTCATGACACCATGAAAACTGCTCTCTTGTTATTGCTGATGAATCAATGAGCTACGAGGGAAGAGAAAAGCAGCTATCAATCTTGAAAGTACCTAGGTGGTTAGCCAATCCTCTTGGGTTTATGCATCTTTGCAATCTTGATTCATGGGTTGCCCTTGCTCTGACAGCCTGTCAGCATTACAGCCTGTTAAACTCTTAACGTAACTCCAGTCCTTTGATCTAAATTCCTTCCGAATTATTTCACCACTTGCTACAGCTTCCGACCAAGGTTTCATATTGCCCTCCTAGAGGCACAAGAGATCGATGAATGAAGGAGACACATGGGGAACATACTTACCTTCCCATTCTGCAGGACTTGGTGGGTGGGGGAAATCCTGGGAAAGAAATCCCTACCCATCTCCTGGGGGAATTGCTAATTTACCTTACTTCCATGAAGAGATGATGATGGCTTCCACAGAGACAGCCACAACTCACAGCTGCCACTAAGCTCAGGAGGGTCCTTTCCTTCAGACATTTGTAAGGAATATCTATCCAGTTTGGGCAATAACTTTTGTAACTAGGTGCTGTTTAAACAACCATTAAATTAAAAAAAGAGTGGGGAAGGACAGAAGGATTTGTGATACATGCAATCATGGATATAGACAAGGACTGTTACCAGTATTCAAGTCTCTCATGCTAGAGATTTTGAACCACACAGTGGGTTAAACTGTTAGGGCATGTAAACAATTTCCTTTAGTGTTGATCACAAGGAGAGATTTCTCTTGCAATAGATTGCTTCACACACTGCTAGGATCACAACTACTTTAGAAATGGGTACTTGGGTGGATTTAACAACAAAAATCAACTTCATACTGCAGGTATTTTCAAGCTGCAGGCAAAGGGCCACTCTTGGGTAGTAAATATTACAAGAGCAGGGGTGAAATCCAGCAGGTTCTGACAGGTTCTGGAGAACTAGTAGCGGAAATTTTGAGTAGTTTGGAGAACCAGCAAATGCCACCTCTGGCTGACCCCAGAGTGGGCTGGGAATGGAGATTTTGCAATATCCTTCCCCTAGGAGTGGGGAGGGAATGGGGATTTTGTAATATTCTTCCCCTAGGAGTGGGGAGGGAATGGGGATTTTGCCGTATCCTTCTCCTACCATGCCCACCAAGTCACGCCCACCAAATCACACCATGCCCACCAAGCAACGGCCACAGAACCGATAGTAAGGAAAATTGGATTTCACCACTGTACAAGAGGAAACCATTTTGCCAAATTTTATTCCCACACTTTCTATTAGAGACATTGCTTCTTTCTTTCTTTTTTCATTTTTAAAAATGGGTAAAATGGTGAAAACAGCAATTCTTGTGTCAGGAGCAACCTGACCATTTGATGTCTTCCACAAGGTTCTAGACTTGGCCTCTATTTCAGGACACTGTAGAAAGTAAAGAGATGTTAATGTCTCAGTGACAAATACACAGAACAAAAATCTACAAAATGGCCTTTTCTAGAGGGTAATCAAACACCTCAGGAATTTCTTTGAGGAGGGGGTATGTATTGAGACATGTCAGCTCAGCTATAGATTCAGATTCATGCTTTTTTCAAGCATGCCCTAATCCAGCCTTCCTCAGCTATGTTGGACTGCAATTCCCATTATCCACACGACTCAGGCTCTAGGGTGAGGAAAGCTGTTCTGTTTCACACTGGTTGAATTGCCTTTTGAGAAATCGTTAGACACAAAGGAACCTTCCACAACAATGGATTTCACTGTTAGGCCCTTTTCTTTATATGTATTTCGGCAAAAACCTAACTGCTGGAAAATATTGTTAAAAATTTTTTAAAAAGAAAAATGAATTGGAGGGTTGTTACAATCTACAAATTATGAAGAGAATATATATAATTCTCAGGACTGCATCTTTGTCCAGCTTGCCTCACTGTCTCTATGGCAGGTAACATTTAGCGTCTTTGTGCTTCCTTGTGTCTCAAAGCATTCATTTTGGTTAAACTCAGTCCTTTTGTAGCTCTTTCCTAGAATAGAGTATTGACTAGAAAAACACAAACTGCTTAGATTTGGTGATAATTATAAGGTCACTGTTCTTCTCAGACTCAGAACAAACCCCCTCCCTCTCCCAATCTCTCTTCATTTTCTCTCTTGACGTTTCTACCGTTCAATGTAAGGTCATGAGCCAATTTACCTAAATCCCTTTGGAGAACAGATTTCATCTGGGCTGATTTGCAACGATTCCATTCTTTGCTTCCTTCAACCTTACTCCGCAAATTGGATCCTTTGGTAACTGCTTTTCTTCTGCATTTGTAGAGGGGGGAAAAAATACAAGAATGGGGACTAATTATGGCCTGCCGATTAGGACTGGCTGTGCTACAAATGATATGAAGTCCCTTAACAAAAGCAAGGAATGTACACCCATTTGCTTTTCCGTCTATTATCTTTTGCGGTACACCTGGCTGGATGTTTACTTAATGACACTGCAGAAAGATGGCCCTGAGTTTAGGGTTCTTCTCTTAAACATCATGGAGGGGCCAACTCATGCGGACAAGATCAGGTAACAGAGCCCCAGTGTTCTAAAAAAGGAAAAGAAAAGCAGATTGTGGAAAGAAGTTTTGAAACAGAACAATTAGGGCTTTCAATTCTGGGCTGCAAAAATCCGGATGACCAGTAGATAGCAACAAAGAAATGCAGAAAACATTCATATACCTACTGGTTATCTGAATTTTTGAAGCCTAATTCTAGTATCCATAGTCAAAAAGGATTTTTTTCCCCTCCAATCTGCAATAACAAAAATATGCATCACCAGGGATTTTTATTATTTGAATTAATGAAGAAAGTAGCCATTAAGATGAGCTAAATTGCTTTCCAACATTATCCACATATATACATGCATAAACCAATCCCTCTGTTTCCTGTGAACAGTTAAATAGAAGAATTTATTAAAAAAAACACCACGTTTTGCAAAAACTTGCTTTAAACCACAGAAAGGAAATCATCTATGCTGGAGAAGCACATTTGGAGTAGAGAAATTCCTTACATCCACAGCCACCATTAAGCTACGGCACTAGCCACTACCAACCTTAATGTGAAGAAGACTATACACTGTAAGAAGCATCATGAAAGCAACCAGGGTGATGATAATATATAGATGACAGGCATTATAATCTTCCCAATGGAAAAAAAATGTTTCTACAAACTGATGCTTGGTATATCAGCAAGTGTAAGCTATCATCCCTAATTCAGTACGGTACATCTTGTAACTAGATAGTATCCTTTTAGACTTCAAAGCATTAATGTTTTCATACCTGCAATGGAAGAGGATCAACACTGAAAGCGCAAGTGAAAATATGAGTCAATTCTCTCAGAGTGGACTGACATACAGATAAATACAATATCTAATATAATAATATCAGAAATATAGGTATAGAACTGGAAATACTATAAAAATAAGACTTCGATATTATAGTGGTAAAGAAGGTATAGGTACAAACAAATATATTTATTAGAAATATATGTAAAAATGATAATATTAAATACAAACATAGAATTTAGATACTATAGCAATAGAAAAATTATATGTATATACAAATACTCATTAGAAATATATGTTAGAAAATATACTGTTTTTAAAAGTAAGAAATAGCAAACCAAAGCAAGAGTGGGATTAATGAAATATGTACAGTAAATATGTATATACTGATGTAAGAATTGTTTATAAGGAAGAAATTGTAAAATTTCTCCTTTTATTTTTCTGTTTTGTCTTCTTAATTGTTCAATTAAAAACTTTAAAAAAAAAGAAAATACGAGTCAGTTCTGAAATTATCATGGTGGAGGGTTTTGATGAATGCAGCAGTGGGACATATACTGTATTTTCACTGAACACTTGATAAAGTCCAAAATGTATGCCAACTTTTCATTTCATTATTATTTTGATGCCTAGAGGGATGAGGCTCTTCAGTGGCATGTAAAACCTTTGAAGGCCAAACTGCACAAGACTTGAAGATCTTTCATTGAAGTTATGACATGTCTGTTTTAGTGCTTTTACTTCAAATCAGCAGCTGGGATCTCTCATTCAGATGGAATTAGCAGTAAGGGTGAGGGAAAGTAGTTCTCCACTTGCAATTGTGCTGTGGTAGTCATAAAAAAATGATCAGAAGAAATATTAATTACAAAATTAGTATTATCGGGTTAAGTAGTATTTTTGCAGTCAAGTCAAACTATAACAGCAAATACTTTAAAGACTCATTGTAGCTTGGCTCTCAATGGATCCATTTTTTGGGGGGAAATTGAACTTTTGATACCAGATTCAAACTTTACTCACTTTATATTCCAGTATTTGAGGGGCTGCCACAAAGAAGAGGGGGGGTCAAATTATTCTCTAAAGCCCCAGAAGGCAGGACAAGAAACAATGGTTGGAAACTAATCAAAGAGAGAAGCAACCTAGAATTGAGGAGAAACTTTCTAACAGTGAGAACAATTAACCAGTTTCCATCCGTTATTCCTTGTCTGGCCTTCAGGTACTTTGGAAAATAGCTTGACCCCTTCCTCTCTGTGGCAGC
>JANHFT010010305.1:1028-11973 GCA_032467955.1 Pseudoxenodon macrops | reverse complement strand
TAGATAGATAGATAGATAGATAGATAGATAGATAGATAGATAGATAGATAGATGGATAGATAGATAGATAGATAGATTTTACTATACCATTGGTAGACCTGTGGAACAGTTGAAATAAAATAATCCTAATGATAATCTCACTAATCTATTATAAATGGTGGATATGTAAACTTTAATCAGATGTTAAAAACATTTCCATTTAGTAAATAGAATACAAGAAAAGAAAAAAAGGTAATGTCTAATATTTGAGTTGTTTTAAAAATTAGGTTTCCTTTTGTTGCTGTATTTGTTAAAGAAATTTTGCCAGGTTTGTTTGCCATTAATAAAATCTTTGTACAGATTATAATTTAAAAAAATAGTAGTTACTTTTTTCTTAAAAGGTGAGATTTAGCAATGGACCATTTGTATGTATAACAAACTGACTGTACATTGAAATATTTTTATATTATTTGCTAAATAAGGTTGAATGTTTTTCCTTGGATTACTTTTCTTTCTGTAAGTGCAAATTGTTTTTAAAAGTTAATTGTAATGGAAGAAAGCAGAGACTTTCCTTGAATTTAGGAACATTTTAGAATTAGAAATAAAGTTAAATTGTTTTTTTATCTTATCAGCTATGACAAGGAAACTCATTGACCTCAAAAGAACCTCACATTATTCTATACGATAAAGACAGCTTAGATGCATAAACTATGTCACGTCACAGTACCTCCAGAGGAACAGCTACAGGTCATTTTGTCATCTCACAACGTGGCCGCGCGCACATGGCTATAATGTTTACAAACATGATCCCAGAATTCCTGAGGGTGGTTATGTAACAGCCAGCAAGTACAGTATCAGACTGACTAAATGACCTGGATCGCAGATGTCAGTGTAGCCTCAGCGAAAGCGTTGGATGAAGGGGGGGCGGGAAGCAGAGCTTGGGGAAAACTGCACATTAGATATACCTGAGCAGATAACATTCCTTTTTTGCAGCTATTTTCAGTATCGCGAGCAAAAGCGTCAGGAATATAGAATAAAGGCAATGATATATTCTCTGTATTGTACTGTAAGCTTTTGTGATTTAGAGTATATTGTGAACATTATAGCAACAAAGATCTCTTTCTCAAGGATCGTCTTAGTTATTAAAATGTATTTGACATTTAAATTGTATTTTGAAAAGAAAGACTGGAAGAACTGCTTGCAAATGCAAATATTTGCCCAAGCTATGAGTTATGTGAAGGACCTCATCTGCAACAGACTTGTGCTGTGTGCAAAATGCTGAATATTGTGAAAGATCATATGTAGTTATTAGAAATCTCGCTGGAAACCACGCAGTATTTACACAACCTGTGGTAATAATGAAGCCAGTGGGTGTTAATCAACTCATTTGCCATATGTTAAGATTCCATACATGCTGTAAAAATCCTAAAAGTTTATTGTGAATGCCATGCTAATCATAGGAAAACTGGTCTGCTGTATTTATAAATATAGTCATAACAGATTTTCAGGGATATATTTTTCTCTTCTTATAGCATATTAAAAATAATCTGTTGTCATAATATATTTCTTCTTGTTTTCACTCCTGAAATCAATTTTACATTTTCAATGTTATTTTTGTAGCAACATACTTCATATTGTTTCCTGCCACTTCTAAATTGTAAAAGTAATGTAAAAGTAAATATTAGAGATATTTTGCAGCTCATCACAGATATAACCTTAAACTTAGTGTTTTAATTAATACTGATTTTCAGAGACAAGTATTAACTATTATGGTATTAGATTAAAAATAATGCAGAGGGATGTGTAAATGACTAATGCAAATGTTGTCCACCAACCATCAATGATATTAATCAAATACATAATCTGAATAGGACTGTGTGGATCCTTTAAAGAGCAAAAGGGATGTAGATGCACACTCATTTAGAAACTTAAGGAGCATCTTATGAAACAGCTGTGCAACGCTTTTAAAAAGGCATGGCTGCTTTATTAATTTGAAAAAAATGTTCTTTGTATGGTAGACTTCTGCCCTTGGCAAAATACCTTTTTCAAAGGATTTGCAAGCCCTGCTGTTGAAGCATTAATTAATCCAGCATCCATATAGTTTCTCATTTAAAGTGTGTGTAAAGCATTATTATATGATGTTTTGTTAGGAATGTGGTATACTTACACATTAATTTAGAAGTTCTGACGGTAGAATGTCATTGATACCATGAATGAATTTAAAAATCATAGCTTAGTGTTACAGCTGACAGAGACAGAGGAAGCTTCATGTTGGGTGTTCATTCAGATGAATTCACAGATTGTAGATGGTTTGCAGTTCTATTACATCCTTGTATCTCATTTTAGTTGCTTCAGAATATATATTGAAGGAAAATCAGCAACTCACTTTACTCTTACTTTAAATGGAAACATTCAGAAACAGAATAAAATGTTATGAGGTAAAGTTGGCACCTCTGTTATCAAAAGTTTATGAAATGGTATATTAAACTGGAAAAGTTCAAGGGCAAAATCAATGATAAGTTTAGAACATGAAATATTCTTGTCATTTTCCATACTTTTTAATAATTAATGTCTCTATCCTATCTTTCTTAATCCCCAGATTTGTTGAGTTCAATGTCCCCAAAATATATACAAACAGTGGAGATGAATCTCTGCTGATCACATTAGATTATATGCTAAAGTAACTTGACAGTTTCAACTGTTGTTTCATATGTATGAGGTAACCAATGGCATATACATTGCTGACATCCCATGATATTTATCTATTTTTAAATGTTATGAGCCCTGCTACAAAAGACTATATTTTAAAGCATTAATTCACTATCATAATCAAATAGCTTTGAAGATACAGTGCAACAGTACAAAGTCCCTTAAGATTCAGGAGGAGGAATAATAAAGGCAGAATCCTTTGCACAGAATTAAATGTTTGAAGGTTGTAATTGTGAACCTTGAAGGAAGCTTCACTGAGCTTAATGAGACTTATTTCTGGCTAGACATGTAATACTGGAAGTATTTGACATCATTCTTCTGACCTCAAGAATTTTTGAAGTAATGTACTATTTTAAAACAACCTAGCTGCAACTTGGTAAATAGAAAACAAAACAATGACTATTTCAGTAAAAGTAGAGTATTAAAATCCCATCAATGGTGCAGTAATATAATGCAACCTTTTTACCCTCTAAAATTCAGTGCAGATAGAATAATCTTTTTACAGTCAAGCTGCTGTAATAAAAGCAACTCTGTAAAAGCATACATTTAGAATAATTATGGCCAAATGTCACTGATATACAATTTATTGTTTTTGAGGAATGGTATAATTTTTTTGTAGCATCAAAACATATCTACGAGTTTTTCTCTGTACTTTTGAAGTTAACAGATCTTAGCCTAGAATATATCATGGATTCAACTTTTTTCCCCCTTGTGTTGCTATTTTAGTAGATCAAGATTTCCAAGGAGACAGTGTTTAAAATGATATTCAGCATTTCAACAATTTCAGCAATTTTGGTGAAGGTATAAATTGTCTCTAAAGATCACAAAAAGATTTAAAGGTTATGTATGCTATTTAGGGACACATGTAGGCCCAGTTTTTTTATAAGCAGCAGATGCAAGGTGTCTATTTTTGTTTGTGTTTTATTGAGTCACTTGAGTTTGAAAGTAGGGATTTTAAATTTGAATATTTCTACATTGGAAAGAGGTTCATTTTAAGTACAAAAATAGACTGGTAAGAGAAGGGTATTTCTGTATGTAGGCTTTTATTTATTCAGTATGTGCAAGAAGCTGTCAAGGTCATACATTCTATACCTGGTCTGATACCTTCGTCATTGTTTGAAAGTCTGAATACCATCCTATTACATTTATAATGAAATAATTTTTCTGAGGATTCTACCCCTTACAGTAGCCCTACTTTACATTCTCTGAAGGAAATACTTCAGAGAATATAAACTGGGGCTACTTACTGTATCAGGACTGACAAGGACCAAAGTATAATAACTTGACATAGCAATCTAACCTCTTGCTCCCATGTAGAAGTGATCCATATTTTTGGAAGTAGTATTCTAGTACTACTAATAATCTACTAAGTACAACAGTTAGAGGACACAGGCAATATTCAGAGGGGAAAAATACATCTTTTTAGATTTGCAAAAAGCAATTGCTGCGTGTGTCAGATTTAGCTTAATGACTCTGAATAAATACAGATGCTGTCATGGGTTTGTCATCTAAACAGCAAAAAGGAAGAAAGAAATCTTGTCCAGCAGGTTTAGCAAAGCCACACCTTAAGCTTGAACGAATCCGTCCTTTTGCTGTAATAGAAGTGAGCTCCAGGTATTGAAGGATTAGGTTTGTAAGCAAATTTTATCCAACAATTTTATTTCTGTAGGAAAGGTGTCATTGAACAGAACTTGAAGGCATGCTAGAAGGCTTTGGAGGATGACTTTTCACACATGGGCTGCTGAGTTCCTGAACTATAAATAAAAGCACCATCTTCAAACAGATGATATTTCAGTAGTTAGAAACTAGCAGTCTGGGATATAAACCTCTTCTTCTGAAAGTTCTGCATAGTTCATTCCATCTGAAATTAACTAAGAAATGAGTAAGCTTATTTCTGATTTTTTGAAAAGAACATCTAGACTTAGATAACCTTGTTTCAGAGAAATGGGAAAAGGAGTGATGGGAGTAGAATGGATTGAAAATATAAAAGCAGAATCCTTTTCCTGGGCTTTGATTTCTGAGGTTTTGGAGCATGAAATTCCTAGAATTGTAAGAAAAGATGCACAGTATCCTTCCATAATCAAAAAGTATGAAATGTCAAGAATAAAACTGCCACATTTTAAACAGAAAAAAAGACCTCAATGAATAATACAAAGAGTTGCTACATAAGTAAGGTAGATCATTGGGAAACAGTTTGAGTTTTGTCTACTTGATTGCTTAAATCAGCTCTGTGAATATAAAAGATGTGACTATTAAAGGTATTGTGTAAAGGTCTACCACATTCTTACATTTCTAAAGAGTTGAAACAAGTTCCAGGAAATTCCAGCAAACGTCAAAAATATTCAAGAAAGATATTCTTGCATGCACTCCTTTGTTTCCCATTTTAATATTTCATGAACATGTGATATTATTTTAAAGCCAGCAGTGATGGGCTTGCAAAGTTTAATATTTAAAGCAGATGGCTGCTTTAATAAGATGGTTGCTATAGGAACTGCATTCTGAATGCAGTGGTTAGTATAATGACTGTCTCCTTGCTAAATAGCTGAAATGCTCTTGAAGCAAACACTTGGAGTAGTAGCATAAGATAGAATATAATAGTAATATGGTCATGTGGGTGGTCTCTTTATTTTAAGTGGGATGCACTTGAACTGGACCCTTGATATTTCTGAGCTTTGCTCAGGTTTTCCTTGATTCTACATAAAATGAGAGTGAAGATACATTCTAAAAATAGCTCAGTTCAGCTGCTGCTGTATGATACGGTAACTGGGATCATTCTGCATGCATACTATTCAGGGAGAGAAAGGAAAGGAGGAAGCAGTGTCTCAGAACCTCCTTTGTATTTTTATGATTTAAAAAATGCAGAACCTGTCACAACTCGATGTGAGAAGCTCTTGTTCATGTAGACGTTACCAGTCAATACCTGAAATACTCACTTAAATCATCATTGACAACCCTAAGGGAAAGACTGACCCTGACTGGCTCTTTAGAAGGCCAGACCCTGAAGATGAAACTCAAATACTTTGATCAACAAATGAGAAGGAAGGACTCACCGGAGAAGAGCCTAATGCTGGGAATGATTGAGGGCAAAAGAAGAAGGGGATGACAGAGAATGAAGTGGCTGGATGGAGTCACTGAAGCAGTAGGTGTGAGCTTAAATGGACTGCAGAGGACAGGAAGGCCTGGAGGAACGTTGTCCATGGGGTCGTGATGGGTCGGACACGACTTCGCAAGTAACAACAACAACAAGGGAAAGAAACTCAGTAACTTTCAGCTGAAGTGAAATACTCAAGCTGAGATAATCTAGATCCAAAAAGACTGAGTTTTAAGATGAGGAAATGTCTTTGTGATAACCAATAATTTGATTCAGTACTGCTTATTAAAGGCACAAAATAATGGTAATCTTTATAGCAAACATGGATTTTCTTCCCCCTGCCTTTGAATTCGTGTTGACTCTGGGTAACTGCCTGGACCAGTCCCTACAGTTTTCTTGACAAGATTGCTTGCCAAGTGGTTTTCCCTTGCTTTCTTCCTAGGGCTGAGAGAAAGTGGCTGGCCTAGGGTCGCCCAACTTTCTTTGTGCCTAAGGCAGGACTAGAACTTAAAGTCTTCCAGTTTCTAGCTGATGCCTTAAACGCTACACTGTACCAAAGTAATTCTCCAATATTTACTTAAGCTTAAAATTGCCTCCCTCTGGGCACTGTCCCCTCGCTCTGCAGGTAGTCCTTGCCTTAAAACCATTCATTTAATGGCCATTTGAAGTTATGATGCTGATGAAAAAAGTGACTTATGACTGGTCCTCACGCAACCATCTCAGCATCCCTACAGTCACAGGATCAGAATTTGTGTGCTTGGCAACCAGAATGTATTTACAAGGGTTGCAGCATGCTAGGGTTTCATGACCAACATTTCTGACTTTCCAAGCTGGCTTCCCACAAGCAAAGTCAATGAAGCCGGATTCATGTAATGACTGCATGATGCATTTAATAAGTCAGCGTTTTGCTTAGGAATGGTGGCAAAAGGTCATAAAATTGAGTATGACTCACTAAACTGCACCTCAGTTAATGACAGAAGATCTGGTCCCAATTGTGGCCATAAACTTGGGATTACTGTGATAAAGCTAGACCAATAAAATGAAGGGGAAAAAATACCAAGGAGAGATGTGCCTCCCTACCTCTCAAAAACAAATGAAAGAAAACCTCACACCCCAACTCATAAAAAACAATTAACCAGCTTTTCAACATCCTTCTTTAACATCCGTAACACTTGCCACCACATCTGGGGGTAGGTGCAGAAGACAGGTGTTACAAAAATAGAGGTATACTTTATCACTAGATTACACTGTTTAATTGAGAGAGCCTGAAGTGCAACTATTCAGAAATAGGTAGTCCCTCAAATAATCAAGCTGGCAACTTGAAAGTTTAAAGTTGAAAGCATTATGCCATAAAAGGCTTTATAAGTAACAGCCTTTGTCCTGAATAGCCTTCATCCTGAATTTCATTCAGAAGGCTAATGACAACCAATGCAGCTCAAAGTATCACATTGGTCTACTGTGACATGCTTATTATTGTACTACTGCATTCTGGACCACTAGTGATTTTTCAGGACAGCGTAAAGCAGGGATGTCAAACTCAATTTCATTGAGGGCTGCATCAGGGTTGTGCTTGACCTCAGGGGGCTCAGGTAGGTGTGGCCAGTGTGAGTGTGGCCAACTGAACATCACTCATATTGGTGCCTGTGGTGGCCCAAGCACTCTGCCAGTGAAAACTGGCTCCCAAATTCCATTTCTGGCTGTGGCGGCCTCCTGCAACCCTTTGCCATGGCCATCCCAAGCTCCATTTTCGCTGGCAGAGGCACCACAGGCCAGTCCATTGCTGTTTCCCATGGTCCAGATCTAAGCACTCCATGGCCTAAACCAGCCTGTAGGCTTTGAGTTTGACACCCCAGCCTAAAGTATAGCACATTACTGTAGTCCATACTTACAGCGATAGAACGGTGATATCCAAAGGGCCTTCTAATCCAGGAATGGGCACAATTGGCATGCTAGAGGCATCTGTAGAAAGGGTCTTATGACCACAACTGCCCAAATGTGTTCTTGAATGTGGAGATGCATCTCCTATCCATGCTTGCACATCCTCCATACATTAGGAGTATGTAGTATGCATATAAATTGCACTGGATTAAGTTGTATGATTGGCTATCATCAATATATCACTGATACCAGGCTCTGGATGAGCTCCTCAGCAGATTCATGTAGTTGTTGAACAAAGGGGAGTGGGGAGAGGATTGAACCTGAAGTACCCCAAAGATGAGGATTTGTAGACTTGACTGTGTTTCATTCACAGTAATTTAACTTGGCTGCGGAAAGAAAAAGGAGCTTGTCTGCCCTTACTTTCAATAATAAAAAAAAAATAGTGGTAAAAGTCTGTGGTAAGAGAATAGGCTAATTATAGTATCCCTTGTGACCACAGAAAAACTCAGTGTGATGTGCTGAGCCTCTCACATCAGATGTGATGTGCTGAGCCTCTTTTGGCTAATGTGGCTTTGTCACTATGCACTCTGGCGGAATTCTGGTGGTGTCTTGATCTTTAGATTAAAGCAGTGGTCATGGCCACTTCTGACAAACTTCTGTCTATATGAGAAGGGATTCTTTCGTCTCCCTCCAGATTCAGACCTGTTAACCCTCATTTTAGCTTCACAGCCTGAATATTGTAATAAGAACTCTGTGTAGGCCCGTGATAGCGAACCTATGGCACGCGTGCCACAGGTGGCACGCGGAGCCATATCTGAAGGCATGCGAGGCGTTGCCCTGTGTCAGCTCCAGCATGCATGTGCATGCTGGCCAGCTGATTTGTGCCCTTCCAGAGGGTGGGGGAAGCCGTTTTGACACTCCCCAGGCTTCAGGAAAGCCTCCGGAGCCTGTGGATGGCGAAAATTGGACCCAACAAATGTTTGGAAAGAAACTTCCGGTTGGCCTGTTGGGCCGATTTTCAGCCTCCCCATGATTCAGGAAAGCCTGGGGAGGACAAAAAACAGGCCAACCAGAGTGAGGCCTTAGCGCATGCGCTAGGGCGGCAGTGCGGGAGAGTGGTGCGCACATGCATGGGGGAGGGCATTGCATTATGGGTGTGGGCACGTGTGCATGGGTCCCTCCCCCCATGCTCCACCCCCTTGCTTTTGGCATGCAATGGTAAAAAGATTAGCCATCACTGGTGTAGGCAATTCACAATTACACTCAGAAGCATAAAACCCATTCTTTTCATGAAGCAGTCAGGATCTGACAGTCTTAACATATTTTCAGAAGAGAAATTACAGGTAGTCCTCGACTTACAACAGTTCATTTAGTGATGGTTCAAAGTTACAACAGCACTGAAAAAAGTGACTTATGACTGTCATTCAGTGTTGTTATGGCCTTTGCAGCATCCCCTGATCATGGATCAAAATCTAGATCCTTGGCAACTGGTTCATATTTATGATGGTTGCCATGTCCCAGAGTCATGTGATCACCTTTTGTGACCACCTGACCAGCAAAGTCAATGGAGTAGCTAGATACATTTAACAACCAGGATAGTAGCTTATCAACTGCACTGATTCACTTAATAACTGAGGCAAGAAAGGTTGTAAAATGGGGCAAAACTCACTTAACAAATGTCTCACTTTACAACAGATATTTTGGGCTCAATTGTGGTCATAAGTCAAGGACTATCTATACACACACACGGACACGGACACACACCTTTTAGGCTGCAAATGTGGGCTTTGCAAGTAGGTGATGCAATATTAAAGACTAGCTCATCAGATAGAAAGAAGAATAATTTTTTAATAGTAATATTTAGCTTTTAACATATCATTTACATTCTCCCTTTTGTGACTAATGAAAACGGAATGATTTACCCAAAGCAAACAAATAATAATAGAAGTATTGTTTGGTCTCAATAGTGTAATTGTATGTCGATTACACAGGTCAATTTTCCTTGGGACAGGCTGACTAACTGGCTGGCTGGCTTGCTTAAACTCTTGGGTAGAATGTTCTTGACAGTATCACCCAGGCACACAAATGTATTTTAGGCTTTTGCAATATCAAAAATAAAAGAATAGGAGTTACTGTCTCTTCAGAGCAAGAAAGTAAGAACATTTTGTATGTATGTTTGGGACTTTTATTTTGGCAGCCTATTTCTGAAGTAATGTAGCAACTTTGCTTGATAGAACTGAAATTCTAGATATGATTTTGCAAGTAACAGTTAAAGTCTCATCTGGTTTTTCTTGCCCTGTAATTCCTTTAGAGACTGCTAATAGATATTCATAAGATTGCGGGTTTTTGTTTTGAATGGAAAAATGATTCATGAATCTCTATTCCAACTACAAAGAATAAAATCTTCACCTATGCTTAATCTTTTGGAAGGGGGAGAAGATTCGATGCTTAGAAAAGCAGAACCAGCTAAGGAAATATGTTTTAAAGAAAACACGGAACATGGTAAGACAATGCAGCTCTGTTAAAAGAAAATTCACTTAAAGAGGAGGAGAACACACTTCCCTTTTTCCACTCTTTACCAGTGTTCAATAAGCCCTGTTTTCTTAATATGTCTTAAAGGATGAACGTTCATCGTGTTCTTGGTGAGAGATTGGGTATGCTTGGATGCTGAGGAGTATTTTCCATTAGATTAGGTCTTCATATACACTCCGCACCCCTCCACCAATAGAAATTTTGCTACCTGAAAGTTTTTTGAGGGGAGGGAATGTACCTCAGTAATGTTCAGCTAAGAACAGTTACAGATAAAAACAGTTACAGATAAAAACAGCTGTCAACAAATAAGAAAAAAGCAGCAAGAAATGGGCAGGCTTTCCATTTTGTTTTGTATTAAGATCTGAAGAGAGTTGATAAATTCTCCCACTGTTCATTCCTAAAGTCCAGGACAATTAGGTATAAAGTGATATCTTACTTCTACTTGCCAGTATAATCATTTTGTAGTCAGGTGAAAAGACCTTGTGCTGCAGATCAGGGGTGGGTTATAACTTACCTCGCCACCGGTTTGCTACCTCCTGCGGCTCGTGCGCACACGCATGCGCAGTAGAAAAAAAACCAAAAAAAGGCCCAAAAAAAGGCCAAAAACAAGATGGCGACGTATGCGTAGTGCCAGAAACTCGGCTTCTGTGCATGCAAACCTGAAAAAAAAATTTAAAAGAAGATGGCGGCGCCCACAGAGCAGAACCGGCTCTGTGACGTCACCAGCGGCCTACTACCTACTCAGTAGAACCGGTC
>JANHFT010010301.1:0-16432 GCA_032467955.1 Pseudoxenodon macrops | reverse complement strand
ACCACACGTCCGTCCTGATCTGAGGACTGAGTGAATAGCTGGGGAATCCTAGCTACGGAGGGGGTTAAATACCTTTGAAAGACTCAGTCCTATTGGCTAGGAGGACGAGGGACTTCCCATGCCTGGATGCTAGCTCCACCCTCTATGGAGAATTTTCCTGCACAGCTTTTGCAGGTGGCGTGTGTGTGAAAAACAACCTCCAGCCAGTGGCAGACGGCTCTATCTGCCCAGCCTCTTGGATCACCACCTGCTACTGCCTGGAGCTCGCTTTTCACACACAGCCAGCTGGCCAAAGCCGTGCAGGAAAACTTCCCAAGAGTTCCAGGATGCCCTACTGCCACCCCTCTTGGCTCCAGCGCAGCAGCTGCGTCTCCTGACCCGACCTCAGAAGGTAAGCGGGCGTGGGGGACCAGCGAGAAGGCAGGTAAGCACGGCAGGGCTTCAGGGAAGAAAGTAGGGTGCTAGTTGCCTTCCCTGCAGCCAGGTGCCCCAAAATGCTTGCTTACCTTCAAACCTGATGGGAGCTCCAGCTGCAACAGAAGAAAAGTTCCAGAGTGGCAATAGCGGCGCTCCGGGAGGACGGCCCCCGGGCTCTGGGAAAACGCAGTAAGGAGTTGCCGCTTCGGGTCCTCCCAGTCTTGAAAACGTTGCCAGAGAAACTACAGAGAGCGCCAGCGTGTTTCACGGTCTACACGAAGGCCTCAGCCAGTCCGTAGCCAGCACTCTAGGTAGTTTCTTGTTGCTCCCCTCCTACCATCCGCACCCCGTGAAGTCGCAGCCGTAGGCTTACTTACCTTTAGGCAGCAGCAGGAGGCGGAAACAATAACGCAAGCAGGTAAGCTTGCAAGTAAGCAAGTGATGACCCGAGGCTGAGTGGTGACTGCGGTATCTCAGACACAGGGCGATCGGCGAGTCAAGTGAGTGGCGGGCAGGTAGGCAGGCAGGGCAAGTATGTTGCGAACTGCATGCGGGGTGAGCGAGCGATGGCCTGCCGCACGTGGGGAGCGATTGGAACCAGCTTGGGGGCATGGCCAGGCTCCCGTTACTACTGGTTTGGAGAACTGGTCCCAATTCTTACTACCAGTTCTATAGGAGCAGACTGAACCGGTAAGAACCCACCTCTGGTGCTCACCCCCCCATAATGCAATGCTCCCCCCAGGATGCACAACCACCACGCCTGCATTGCCCTCCCCTGCGCATTCGCACAGGCCTCACTGAAACCTCTGGACTTCCTGTAGATCCATTGGGCCATTTTCCACCCTCCTCAGGCTTCAGGAAAGCCTCCTAAAGCCTGGGGAGGGTGAAAAATGCCCCAATGGGCCTACCCGAAGTTCATTTCTGAATCTCCAGTAGGCCCATTGGGTCCATTTTTTGCCATCCACAGGCGCTGGAGGCTTTCCTGAAGCCTGGGGAGGGAGAAAATGGCCTCCCCCTGCCATATGGAAGGCCGAAAATCAGCTGGCCAGCTTCACAACTTACATAGGGCAATGCCTTGCGTGCCCTCCGTTATGGCTTTGCATACCACCCTCTAGCATGCGTGCCATAGGTTCGCCATCATGGGGATAGACTTTTCTTGCTCCTTAAAATATCTCCAAAGTCAGGGATAGACGATGTTCAGTTTGCAGGTGATAGAATAAAATAATCATATTTTCTGATCCATACAATGATAGCTGTAGCCTCATTTAGGTTAGGTTCCTTGCTGTCCATTTTTTCAAAAACAACATATTTTTCAATACAAAATGTACAATGTTATTTATGAAGGTCTAGCAAACTTTATTCTGGCGTTTCAATGATGCTTTTTTCACGTTTGCTTGAGGGGTGCAGGAATATTGGCTGAAGCTTGTTCTAGATAAACTAGAGGTCCCTGAGGCATCTCAGTAGGTTTCTTCTGCTGGATATTAATATCGTCTAAAACTTGTTGCCAATGGCGAAGTTTTCCCAAGTGTTTCTGAATTAGTGTTTCTTTCCGCTGTAATTCATTTCTCAGTTCTGAAACATCCTACATAAAACGGAAGCATACAGGAAAGAAAGTAAGAATCTCTCCTTGGAAAAACATTTGCATTTGAACAAAAATGACAAAACCTTAGAAAAATAAGTGTCCTGTTGTGTTCCAATAAATTATCTGAATTACACTAACAGCTGCCTCCTTTCCTTAAACAATTAACTCCTTGTGATGAATTTCTATCTCATTTTTAATTACAATTGTCTATTGTTGCACAAAACTAAAGTGATTTTTTTCCCTTCATTTTTCATCAAGAACATGATGAATTATGGTTATGGGTATCATCACGCTAATCTTTGGGCATAATAAAGTTTAAGCTTCTAGTTTATGGATGATACAAACAATTCTACTCAGAGCACCAATGGCTGAATTTTAGTACAAAAAAGAATACAAGGTGGGTGGGCAGAGGGGAACCCAATCCAAAAACTAGTGGTTTTCTTCAAAATCTCATTTAACATCATACCTTTAACAGATAAAATAAAAATACCTATCTTTCATCAACAGCCTAAAGACTGGACTGATTGGCCTGGGGATCAAGTGGGAGGAGTTCCAGGCTGGGTGAGTGCTAGATTGATGGCCAGCTACACATTTCTTCCCCCTTTTGCTCTGCTGCTCTGTTCTCTACCCAACCATCTTTTTAATTATATTGATGTACTATTCTTATTGTGTTGTGTTTTCATTGTTTATTTTATTGTTCTATACTTTTATTTATGCTCCTTTCATTTTCTTCCCTTGTATTATTGTAACCACCTAGAGTAGCCACATGCTTAGGGTGACTTAGGGTGAGATAGGTGAGATAGATATAATATCCTACTACAATGATCAATCAGTTCTTCACCAGGCACATTAAAATACTCTGATCAGGGGAGATTCAGCCCTAATTTATGTAATAAATACTTTTAATCCCACTTATGCCTCATAGCAATATTCCAATTACAGTATTCCAATTACTGTGTTGTAATTTAGCATAGAATCAGATATCATGCTTATCTAAAGAAAACCATATTCTTACCTCCTTAATTACTTGGTCTGGTTTCTGGACAGATAATTGTAGCCTTTTCTGTAGAAAAAAGCATTCTGTTTGTCGTGCAACATCTAAAAATTTCTGGATACATTGATCAACACCTAGGAAATGAGCAACAAGTTTAACGCTATTAAAAAATTAAAGTCAAGATAAATACTATGTAACTTTAACAAACCTAGTTAAGAGAAGTGTAAAATACTTGGATCTACATGTGTAAAATGTGTAAAACAAAAGGCCACCAGCTGTCTCATCAGCAACAGAAGATGGCAAGGTCAGCAGGGATGGCAGAGGGCAGGGAAGCAAAACAGCAGAGATGGGGGAGAGGAGATGGGCAAGGGGAGTTGAAATGGAGGTGAGAGTGGCAGGGCAGAAGCATGAGGTTCTGGCTTAAAGACTGCAACTGGGACTAATGAAACAGCAGTTGCAAAGTGTGCTCATGTACTGTTTCATCTAATGACTGCATGACATTATTTTGTGACATAAATTCTAGTCCTAATTAGAATAATTAACCAAGGACTACCTGCTTATAATTTCAGGTTTTAAATTGGGGCTTGGGGGGAAGGGGAATGCTGTGTAGCCCTGAGCTTTTATGTTTGACTGGGATGGTATAAGGTCTCCTGCCTTCAGCAAGGGGTTGGACTAGGAGCTCTGTGATCCTATATTCTATGTTTGTGATACTGAAACATCCCACTCTCTAAAACTGCCTAGAATGTGTATTTTATCTCTTAAACTCACATAAAATGAACTACAAAATTTCAGTTCTACCCACTCCAGCGATAATAGTTCTACTACCCATAACTCCAACAGATCCCAAAGATGCTTTTTCAAGAGGTAATAGGATCGTTGTTTTTCTTTGCAGACACTTCGCTTCTCATCCAAAAAGCTTCTTCAGCTCTGACTAAATCAGTGATGATGAACCTTTTAGAGTCCGAGTGCCCAAACCGCAACCAAAAACCCACTTTTTTATCACAAAGTGCCAACACGGCAATTTAACCTGAATAATGAGGTTTTACTACCTAGAATGAGAAACAACACATGGTTCAGCTAATTGTTCTAAGAAAAACATGATAAATGCACTTTTATGCCTCTTCATTTTTTTCTGCTTTTGAAACATGTTTAGCAACAATAAAAAAGATTTTTTTGTAATATCATTTCTCTTCCCCTCCCCTCCTTTCCCCTTTCTCTCCCCTCTCTTCCCCTCTCTTTTTCTTTCCCTCTCACCTCTTTTTCGGTCTCCCTCTCTCCCCCCTCCCTGTTTCTCTCTCCCCCCCACGGGGGGTGGGAGGGACCCCTGAACTGATGCTAGGTGGTAGGAATGACATCTGAAGGCCAATGAGCCCAGGAGCAGCGTATCCACGCTCAGCTGGCTGGCAGGGAGGTGGGGCATCCAAAAATAGGCAGCTCTGCAGGAAAAGAAACTACTTTTTTTGCTGAGCCGAGATAATGCAGGGTCGCATTGTGGATCCATGTCATAATGGGCTTCAGTAGGCCGGAACCGTGTCTCCCCCATTGTGAAGCCCATGAGTGAAAAAGTTGATTCAATCATCGCATTTAGTCCTCTATAGTCAACGCATAGATGAAGAGTCCCATCTTTCTTCTCCGGGAACAAAACTGGGGCTGCCACTCATGGCCTTGCTGGTTGAATAAATCCATGTTTTAAGTTCTTATCTATGAAGGTATGAAGCTGTCTTAGCTCGTGTGGAGTCATCAAGTAAAGTTTAGGCTTCAGGAGTTTAGCCCTGGGAAGGATCTCAATAATGCAGTCTGTGGGGCTCATTGGAGCCTTTCTCACTAAACATCTCATAAATCCCAATACTCCTTCGGGATTCTGGATTCACTGATTGATGTTCCCAAGCCACTGCCCCCAGCTATCTCTGCTCTTTGTTTCTCCTACCCCCGGGCTCTGGGATTTTTTCCTCTTTCTTTTTTGATAAACCTTTAAAAGCTCTCTTCTCCAATTCACATAAGGGTTCCATTTCTGCAGCCAAGACAGTCCAAGTCTCCATCCCCGGTGCCACTATGAAACTCAGAGTCTCTTTATGCTTTCCCATTCTCTCCAGTAGTTCAGTTATAAAATGAGCTGGGCTCCCTCCAGCCACGGTCCCATTTAGCTGGCAAAACGCTAAGGGCACCCTGAGTCATTGGAGTTTCAGCCCCAGATTTTCAATGACTTTAGGGCTAACCACACTTTAGTGCAGCCAAGTCCAATAAAGCCAACATCCTCCCCTGGGTCCCTGAGGAGGGCCCCCTTAGTTCCACAGGGATGGTTACAGGGACCACATGTCAACTTACCAGGGGGTTGTTGTCATCGCTTTCAGTCTCTCCTGAACTGGTCAGATCTCCCAACCCCTCAGATTCAGGAGGGACAAATTCTATGACCTCCACACCTTTGAGCACTGTCTCCCGGGTCCTTGGAGCTGGTTTCATTGCTTTCTTCCCTGGAGTTGTTGTGGTGCAGAGATTAGTCTTGCTAGATCAGCATGCTGCAGCTCGGTACCCTTCCTTCCCACATCTGAAGCATATCATGGACTTTGATCTAGGTTTGGCATCGCCATTTGTGGTCCTGGAGTATTTTTTATGTGTGAGAGGGAAGAACTTGCCCAATCCACTGGCATCGGTGCCAGGCAAGGTTGATCTCTACTTCATCCACTAACATATACCAGGGTTGTAGAGTGCGTGGGCCCTCACACGAGATGCAGGTGTGGTAGATGTCATTGTTGAGGCCATCTTTGAAGCAGTCAATGAGGATGTCTTCAGGCCATGTAACTAACTGGAAAGCCAATTCTCGGAACGCCTGGCTGTTGCTCTTAGGTGATGGTCTTCATCTGAGTCAGAGCCTTGCGCTCTGCCAGTGGGTCTTCGAATCAGACTTCTCCCATCCCCAGTTTGGCCCCATACTCCTGCATGTAGTTCGAGGCTTGCACAGGAAGAACTCTAGTTGCTCAGGGTCTCCCCCATACTTTACCCCCAAGGCTGGGATCTTTGAGGGTAAAGTTCCCACAACCAAAGTGTCAGCGTTCCATAATTGTATTAGCTTTTTTGGCTGCTGCTGCACACTGCTGGTTCAATTGGTCACAGTTGGCTCTTAAGCCTTCACTAATATTTATCAGCACAATTTCATAAAGGTGGATAAAGTTCAACTCCAGCATGATCAAACAGAAAGAGAAAAAGAGATGAACATTTTGCATATAAGTATTCTAAATTAAATTGAAGATGGGCATCCAAACTTACCAGTTCTAATTTCTTCTTGATCTGTACCATTTACATAATCTTGGCTTACAAGGGATGCAAAGCAAGCCTAGATAATTACAAAAACCATTTATTACAAAAGCAGTTAATGTTAAGAGCTTTATATTTTGGCGCACATAAAGCAATACTAAAGTATATTTTTACTTTCTTGAAAAATATACTTCTACAATATTTATTTCCAATTCTTTGCTCTATTAAAAATGGCATACAATATTTAGTAGGTTCTAAACAAAAGAACTCATTTGTCTGGATGGAATGAATAGATGAAGCTGAAGATAAAATTAGAAGGTCTGGAAAACTAACTCTTTACAGTGTCTTAGTTCAATACAATTTACATTGTCGACAAACTATTTTCTTACAAGAGTTACAAGCTCAAAAACAACTAACAAGTTATTTTTAAAGACATTTTTTTACAAAAAATCCTTACAAAATATAGACTTCACATACCATCTTATAAAACATTATTTTTATTCTACAAAGAGAAAACAATCTCTTAAACAGAAGTATTGCCCGTAAAACATGGTCTATTCCGTGCTGCAAAGATATGTTTCTGGAAAATAAGTATGATTCAATTTAGCAAATAAATTAATAATTTTCTTTCTTTCTTGCGATAACGAGTTCAGAACATCCAGGATCTTTTTATCCCCATAACAACCTCCCAGGGAAGTACACTAGGCTGAAAGTGATGGACCCAAGGTAATCCACAAAATTCCACAAGCCAAGGGAGATCACAGCCATTATCAATCCACACTGGCTTGTTATAGAAAAATATTTTAATATGGGATTAACGGGCGTCGCTATTCAAGCAGGAGGCCATTTAAACACAGAAACGGAAACCCAGCTCTCTGGCGAGCTACTTCATCTATAGTAACCCCCCTCGTCCCAAAGAGGACGGCAATAGTCCTGCGTTTCCTCACTTCAAGTGACGGTCTTTCCGTCATCTCTATGGCAAGAGAGACAACTCGCACTCGCACTGCAGAGCCTACCTCAAAAGAAGCCTCCAAATCATCCACAAGGGTACCGATGGGGTTTCGCGGACCCGTGGGGTTCGGCGGAAGGAGTCCCGCGAGTCCCTGACCTCCGGGAACTACCGGAGGAGGCGGCGGGGGAGGCACAGGGCCCTGGTTCCCAAACATCCCACTCAGTCCAGCGGCCATAATAACTGAGGGTTAAGTTGGAGTGATTGCGCAGACGCAAGAGGAAACGAAACCGCTCTCGTACGTCACGACATCGCGAGACGAAGACTCGGGTGGGGCCTCGAGGGCGGAAAACCATTATCAGTAATGAGTAGGTGCAAGTTTTTGGGGCCTTGCCCCATACTCTTCAGCTGCGTTGAATAGGCTCCCGCCACCCAAGCGTTTGGTCGCTACGCGTGGACGGTCTTATATGTGTCGGAGAGGTCTCCTCAGCCCAAAGGGACTCCATGATTTTCATGAGAATACCTTCCACTTTTCCCGCCTATACACCCATTTCTGCCAGGAGCTTGATTTCTAAGTGCGGTAACGATATTTTATTGGAAAAAAATAAAGGACAAATATATTGCAAATCTGCAAGGGATTCATAAGGATAAAATAAATTATAACTTTGTTTAACAATAGAAAATTCAAGAGCAAAACCAAGAAAAACTTTACAAAAACGCAGTCTATAAAAGTAACAAATCAAACAGTATTTGCAACATTATTTTTAAAAGACCATTTATTTTCCATATTTTACACCTGAATGGAAACGATTGGTACAATTTGCATTGATAAAAGTTAAATGACCAAAATAAAGGTTAAAAGTGAGTGAAAAGTAAATGGCAGTTTTCTGAAATAAACGACAGTTTATATTAAGCCAATCTGCTTCCAAACTACCGAAAAGGGAGGAAGACAACCTCTCCCTAAGGGCATCCTGGTTTTAGTCAGTTCAGAGGCAAGGGAAAGTGATTAAAATGAGCCATTTGCTAAGAAAATAACCTTTACTGGTAAGCGAATGCAAACCAGTCTCTGTTCTAAAAGCACCCACAGATGCTGCTTCAAGGTTAGTCTGTTACCTGGAATTGCTCAGCCCACCCTGTAGGAAATATAATGTCACAAGCCCCTTTGCCCTGTCTACTGTACACACTCTCCTGCTAGGAATGATGGGCTGCCAAGTCCTACCAGCACCTATTGGAAGCACAGTGCTGTTTTGCACATAAAGCACATTTTCCACCAAAACCTCATTGTAGGAGAAGACATAACCTTATGGGCCTCCTCTATAAAATTCAAATTTCATCAGCTGGCATGCATAAATGAGCGCCTTATTCATGATGGTATAAGGCTCCACCTCTTTTTAATCTGCCCAACCATCTATGAAACAAATCCTTTTGGAAGGCATATTCTGAAAAAGACAAAAACCTCAAACAGCCAGAAGTTTCAGAAGATATATTTATTGTATGTAATAGCTGTGTGTATACCTATTCAATCCATATTATAACTCCTGTTGGTTTAATCTGATTACTCTTTGGATACCAAATACAGGACAGGATCCTGGAATGAAGATTTTAAAAAGTGAATGTGATTTAGTAGAATTCTATGGAATGAATTTATAGTCCATCGCTCTGGATCATTTCAAAGTAAACTTCCAAAATTAAAGTAAAAGATGGATGGCCCTTTGGAATTTTATCTGTACACTGGCTGATTCCAGATTCAAATTAGCTGTTTTTAAAGCCAGTGGTGATCCTAACAAAGCTGCTTTCTAGAAGCTTTGCTTGTCTAGGGCCAGTCGAGTAATAAACTCAACCAGGGTACGTGTTGGCCTTCCCGCCATCCCTTTTCGCAGATATGGAACCTCATCTTTATTTTCCATTACACCAGCAATATCTAAATGAGCCCAGTGAGGAGCAGTCACAAATTCTTTCAGGAATGCAGCAGCTGTGCACGCACCACCAGACCTAATGGGAGAAAAGATAAAAGTTTTATTTGTAAGATTTTTTTTGTATTGTTCTTAATAATTTACATAGGGGGAAAAGCTATCTACAAAGCTGTCTATCACCATAGAAAACATCAGAATAGAGCTGGAAGGGACCTTGGAGGTCTTCTAGTCCAGCCCCCTGTTCAAGCAGAAGATCCTAAACCATTTCATAAAAGTGATTGTCCAGTCTCTTCTTAAAAACTTTCAGTGATGAAGCACCCACAACGTCTGAAGGCAAGCTGTTCCACTGGTTAATTGTCATCACTGTTAGGAAGTTTCTCCTCAATTCCAGGTTGCTTCTCTCCTTTATTAGTTTCCATTCATTGTTTCTTGTCCTGCCCCTTGGAGCTTTGGAAAATACATTGACTCCCTACTCTTTATGGCAGCCTCTCAAATATTGGAATAATGCTATCATGTCCCCCTAGTCCAGGGATGTCAAGTTCAAGGCCCACGGGCCAGATCCAACTCACGGGGTGCTTAGATCTGGCTCATGGGGCCACCCTGGAAACAGTGAAGGACCGACACACAGTGCCTTGGCCCAGCCCAAGCTGACCAGGTGCTGATCTACAACCTGGTGGTGGCTGGCAGGGTGCTGTAGGAGGCTGAACCAGCCAAAAACTGAGTTTGGGAGGCCCGTGCGCATGCTGGAGGAGGCCATTGGAGCCAAACACAGCTTGAGAGGGCTGCCCGGGCCCCTCCAAGCTCTATTTTCACTGGCAGAGTGCTAGCAAAACTACTACCAAAACTGACATTTGATCACAAGGCATCAAGAAATGTTTCCCTTTTTACATTTGAGCATGCAAGAAGGAAAGGATAGGAGAAAGGGAAAGAAGACAGACAAAGAAAAAGAAAGATGGGAAGAGAGCAAGGAAGAAAAAAGAAGGAAAGGGGAAGTAAGAAGAAAGGAAGGAAAATGAAGAGGGAAGGGAAAAAAGGAAGGAAGGAAAGAAGGAAGGGTAATAATGAGAGAGAGGATGGTTCCGAGGGAAGTCTTGTGTTAGCACTTGGCCACCAGCAGCCCTGCTGCCCTTTCCTCATGCCGTTCTCGTCCTGACCTCTCTTGGTGGTCTCCCATCCTATTGCTGAGGATGCTTTACTTTCAAAGCCAGTCTCCTTATGTGAAGAGAGAGTGGGCCTCCTTCTGACCCACACACTTTGCCCTCCCGCACAGACCATGAGCAACCTGGCCAAGGAGAGCGAGCACAGCAGCAGCAGCCCTAAGGAGGAGGTAAGCACAGCCGGGCACCCCCTCAGGGAAGCAGGACTGGGCTGGGCTCCCAGTGCCCTGGGACCATGAGGGCTGGGCTGGGCATTTGCCCTCTACTGCCTAGGGCTCTGGACAGCCTCCACCGCTGTCCAGGGGTCTTTCGTGTGACCTGAGAGGGACAGCAAGGGTTCTTTTGGAGGATAAGACTTTGGCCCTCTCCCTGGTCTCGCCTTCCTCCGCTGGAGACAATGGATCCACCCAGCCCTGCCCAGGGTACCAGAGGTGCCCCCGACACAAGTGATGTTGAGCTGGCCACGCCCCCTGGCCACACACACACACACACACACAAACACCAAAGTCAAACACAACTCTGATGCAGCCCTCAATGAAATCGAGTTTGACACCCTTGCCCTAGTCCTTGTTTTCTTTTGACCAGCCAAACCCAAATCCTTCAACCATTCATTGTTGGCTCATGTTTTTAAGGGATCGTCCACTAAGAGTCTGAGGTCCTTCTCGCAGTTACTGTTTTTGGGCCGAGTTTCACCTAATCTGTATTTGTATCTTTGGTTTTTCCTGCCTAGATGTAAAAGTTTGCTTTTCACCATATTAAATTTCATTTTGTTGGATAGGGCCCATTGTTCAAGTCTGTCAAGATCTTTTGGATCCTGAGCTTGTCTGGTGTTGGCTATTTCTGCCAGCTTACTGTCATGTGCAAATTTGATGAGTTTATATTCCCTAGTCCAAGTCATTTATGAAGATATTGAGTACTGGGCCTTAGACAGAACCTTGTGGTATCCCACTTCTTAGTTCCCTCCATGTGGATGTAGTACCGTTAAGACTACTCGATTTGTCAGCCAGTTACCATGCTTCTCTGAAAACATGCCCCACCTCAATAATAAGCCCGACCCTAATTTTTGGGGTGTGTGCCTAATATTACCCCAGGGGGATGGCCGTGGCCAGTATGAGTGGCAGCACAGGCACGAAAGGGTGAAACTGCCCCTTGGGGCAGTGCAAATATTGCTTTGCCCTTCTTTTTGTTTGTTGGGCTGCTTCCCTGAAGCCAGCAGCTCCGCAGCCAACTGCTTTTCTTTTTCCCTCTTTTTGGGAGGCTTGTGGGAGGCTTTTTGGCAAACGGGAGGAAAATGAGGAAGGAGAATTTTCCTACCTGTCATCCATTCCTCAAGCTGAGCACAGACTGAGGGAAGGATGGCAGGCAGGAAAATTCCCCCTCCCCGTTTTCCTCCCGTACGCTGAAGGTTCGTAATGGAGGTGACAGTGTGTCCACGGCACATCCAGCTCACCAAGTCTGGCCTGTTGCACCTCAAAAAAAGTAAGACTGCCTTGAAAATAAGCCCAAGTGGTTATTTTAAAGTTTAAAAGAGTCTTATTTTCTGAGAAACATGGTACAAATTCATCTGGTGGTGATGCTTTCCCACATTTTTCTAGTTTACTAAGAAGTAGGTTGTGGTATATTTTGCTGAAGTCTAAATATACTATGTCCACAACATTTCATTGGTCTACTAATTTAGTCACTTGGTCAAAGAATGAAATAAGATTGGTTTGGCATGATCTAGTTATAACTTTAGTTGTTTCTAGAAGTTCACAGATCTGTATTTTTATTATTTTTCCCAATATCTTCCCAGGTATTGATGTTAGGCTGATAGGTCTGTAGTTTCCTGGGTCTGTGTTTTTTTTTGGGGGGGGGAGGGGGGAACCACATCAGTTCTTTTCCAATCCTCTGGTAGTTTCCCAGTGCTCCAAGATTTTTTAAATATATGATACAATGGTTCTGAGATAACATCTATCAGCTTCTTCAGAACTCTGGGATATAATCTATCTAATCCCGGTGATTTATATTCATCAAGATCAGACAGGTATTGTCTTACAGTTTGTATCCTTCTATCAGTACATTCCAGTCATCTGTTTCATCCCACCAAGTTTCAGTAATGGCAACTATATCATATCCACCTTCATGTACTAATATTTCAAGTTCACCCTGTTTGTTCCCTAAACAATTTCTTTAGTAGTCTTGGGTATGTTTCTTATATCACCTACTTTGTAGCTGGGATTTCCATCCTTTCCATCACTCTCTACTTCATTATGTTTTTCTTTTTTTCTCTTTATTCCCTGCCTCCCTTTGTGATTGATTATCTAGTGGCTTTTCCTTAGAATTAGGTTCTATAGATCATGAAGATGGGCCCCCTTTCCCCTTCAATTTTAGTTTAAAGCCCTTTGGATAAGATGAGCCAGTCATTTTCTAAATATATTGTTTCCAGTTCTTGTGAAGTCCAGTCCATCCCTTGCAAGTAGCCCTTGATCTAGATATTGCAGACCATGCCCTAGGAAGCCAAAGTTCTGTTGACAACACCAGTTTTTAAGCCAGCAGTTTGTTTCTAAAACCCTTTACTCCCTCATTGGTCTTTTGTTGGCAGTATATATGAAAATACCACTTGTGCTCCTAATTCTTTAACTTTCTTCCCTGGTTGTTTGTAATCTCTTGTTATTGTTTTCAGATTAATTGTTGTGTCATTGGCCCACACATGTAGGAGAAGAAAGTGGTTATTTTAGTAAGGTACTCAGTTATATCTTTGATTTTTGTTCCAGGGAGACCACTGCTTGGTCTGCAGACTATAGTTTCTGTTCCCCTAATAATTGAATCTCCTATTATCAATATTCACCTTTTTTTCCTTAGGGAAGTCTGCAATACATTTGTTCCTGTTGCAGGAATGCTGGGTTGTGTCTCTTTTTAAAGAAACTATTGATGAATGCTCTTTTGTGAGTGTCTCTATATTTTCTTCCAGAGGGAGGCTATGAAAACGTAACTTGATACTACACCAAACCTTGATTCACATAACCAGAAATCAGAATCTAATCTATGATTTCAACTTGATACAAACAAAAGCCAACAGAAATGTGCAATGTTTAATCTGATACAAGCACTGTCTCTCTACCTGTCTTTGGCACATTTTCCTGGACTCATGTGGAGTCATACTTACTTAGAAAAATAACAGTTACAGAAGGAGTAGCAAAGTTGCACTACTATTTCTTTATAATTTTGTTCTTCAACAAAATTCTCCACTGGTTGGATTCAGAAAAACAACAAGCCATTTCTGCATCACAACTAAAAGCTGAAGCAAGTTAGTGAATAATTTTCTCTCTGAGCAAATGAGAGTGTCTGTTGTCCTCAGCAAAGTGGAAGGTCCAATTATGCTTCCTCTGCCTGGTCATACCTTCATGAACTTGGCCATATATTGTTGCTCTATTGGATCCTTGCCCAAATAAACAAGATCTGAAATATTTTCAGGTAGGTCCCTCCTTTAATTCCTATTTGCTCTTTGTTCTCTGTAGGCACTGGAAAAAGTAATATGAACATAATAGCATACCAACAGCATTTCATTTCAGCTTAGCTATGTTACCTGTATTTTCCAATGTTATTGATATCTGCTAGGTGGCAGTCTGTCATTTGCTTTGTGTAATGTTCAAAGAGAGGCATTCTCCAAACTCGATCCCCTGTCAGAATGCTAGCCTGTCAGCGTAGAGAAAAGAATCTATTCAGACATCAAATTTCCATACAGTTCTCTACCATCTTTAGTTTGCTTATAATGGTTGAGCCCAATAGTTAGACTTAAGCTGAAGCAGAGAGTATGAAATACAGATATTAGGTTCTAAGCTTCACTCTTCTACCAAAATCCCTTTTTTTATACTGCTTCAGAATAATAAAACAGAATTGATCTCAGAAATTGGTACAGAAGGATGGGCCTGACACTTTCAATTTTCTTCCTAATGACTTTCACAACCAACCAGTCTTTTTCATAGCAATCCCAGATTTGGGCAATATTATTACCAAACTATCTGCATCAAGATCCCTACATGCTCAGGCCTGCTAGTGTATCTATGAAGTTATTATTTATTAAATGTATATATGAAGTTGAGGATTTTGTGCATCATTTTATAGTTGCTTAAACTGAATACTTTTACCCTTCCAATGCTCATTTCTTCTCTTTGAAACATAATTTTGATATTCTTTAATCTTTGCTTTATCCACCTAAATCATTTGTTCTCATTGCAAACTAAGCTACTTTTGATGCCTGCTTTCATATCATGTTTGACATCCATGCCTGATCAAAGGATATGACCCTTGAAACATTCACTTGGCTAAAGGACTTGGTTACCTATTTCATCTGCCACCTACACAAAATATGTATCTTGGTTACACAGGTGCTGCATTGGCAAGACCAGTCTGACAGTATTTTAGAAATTTATAACACAAATTGTTGAAATAATAAGGAGCATCAAAAATACTGTTTTCCATTTTTCAGTTAACCAACATTAATAAATCCAAACGAAGTTAGTTCTCTTCTGTTTTCTGTCTGATAAATATTAGAGTCAGGATCAAATAGATTCAGTTGCATTGCTGTGTTATTTCTTTGTCTCCAGGTGGCTTACTTAGGTAGCAGTATAGACAGAAGTCTCTAGGAATGTTGAAAACAAGGTGAGGAGATTATCACTAGTTCACAAAAGTATTATCAACGCGAAAGCCAAGGTTTTGTGTTTAGTTTTCGTAGCCAATAGTCATGACTTGGGTTCTCAATAAAAAAGAGTTGAATCTTTTCTTAAAAACCCTCTAAATCAGGGGTGTCAAACTGGCAGCCTGTGGGCTGGATGTACAGGCCATGCCCACCAGAAGTGGTATTCGACTGGTTCAGACCGGTTCGGGCAAACCAATAATAGCAATTTAACCTGGTTCGCCAAACAAGTAAATACCACCTCTGCCTGGCCCCACCCATGCCCACCCGGTCAACTGGTTGCCGCTCGCCCCTTCCAGCCGCTTGCCCTGCCCTGCCCACCCACCACCCTATATATGTTGTCTTCACCACGCAGCCCAGCTAATCACCTCGCCAGTTGCCTTGCCTGTTCTTTCCAGTTTACGAAAGGTAAGCAATGAATGCTGCCCACTCGCTCTTCGCCTTTGATTGGGGCTGGGGCTCAGGGACACGCCATTCCCCGAGGCCCCGAAGCTGCCACTTGCCTCAACCAGGTCTGGAAACGCCCCATTCCCCAGCAGCAGGTTTGAGAAGCAGAGCGGAGCCGGAGGTTGCACCGAAAATAGAGGCTTCTGGGGCCTTGGAGAATGGGTGATGTTAAAGAAAAATATAGTATTAATTCAATTTTTTTCCTACTGGGTTCTGTGGGCATGTCTTGGTGGGAGTCATGTGATTGAGTGGGCATTGCCAACTAGATATTACCCACAGCAAGGTGCCACCCCTCAGTCACATGACCCATACACCAAGCCATGCCCAACAGAATCGATAGGGGAAAAATTGAATACCACCGCAAAGGCAAAAAAGTCACGATACATCACGTGACGCCATCGAGTTTGATAGCCATGCTCTAAATCAAAACCTATCTTGAAATCAATTGTTAGCAGCATCACTTACCTCATACAGGTGATGCCACAGTTTCTGTGAATTTGTAAAAACTCCAGTAGCTGCTGATCCTAATGCTACATCCATGGCACCTATAAAGTATTATAAAATACAGATTATCCAGCCTCTTCAACTAACAATTTATATTCACACTTCTAAGAATACATATTTTTCTTTTATTTGCAAAATATATAGAATTTTTTTAAAATTCTGTACATTTGTTCTATGTTCTAAGAAGCTGGACCATTTTCCTGCACACCAGCAATACTATTAGGTGCACAGGAGATATTGTTTTGCAGTTCCACCACACTTATTGGAAGTATCCTATGAAAAGTTTGTTTGATCCATCTGACTCTTTTTTTAGTGTCTATTGCCAAGCAAAGATAATTTTATTCAAATGGTTTTAAAAATAGTTTTATTACGGTAAGTTTTTCCACCATTAAAAACAAAACAAAATTTCACTTATCAATATCGGTTACTAAATTGGGAAAATTAAAAGTAGATATTATTTGTTTACAAGAAGTACATATCAAAAAACAATATAGAAAATATTTAGAGTTTAAAAAATTTGGACAAATCTATACGTCATTAGG
>JANHFT010010299.1:0-10356 GCA_032467955.1 Pseudoxenodon macrops | reverse complement strand
TGGCAAGAGGTGCCAGGCAGCTGCTGTCTTGCAAGTGGGGCGGGAGTTTTTAGGCAAGGGGGAATGGATGGGAGGCGCCAAAAACACTGGGGGTGGGAGCGAATAGAGAGGCAGCTCCGGATCAGGTCAGCTGATCCACGGGTCCGGTTTAAGGGGCCCAGCTGCCCCTAGCTGACCGGGGAAGGGAAGGGCTGCCTGCTATGCTGGCCACACCCACCGCTTCAGGAGGGCTTATTTTCAGGGGAGGGCATATATTTATAGCTGTGTATGTGTGTGTGTGAGAGAGAGAGACAGAGAGAGAGAGAGAGAGAGAAAGAGAGACAGAGTGAGAGTAAATGCCAGAATCAGAAGGAGGATGGGAAGAATTAAGATTTTTATTTTATATCTAACTCAATGTTACCAAAAGGAGACATGACTAAGATGATGTTTTGATGAATGTAAATTAAATATTCTGGATAGGAAATAAATATACTTTTTAAAATCATACATTCTTTCATAGTTACCTAAATCTGCACTCCCTTTTCCAATCCAGGGGGGTACATAGTTGCAATTTTATAGCCCAGCTATATTAGCAGAACAGCTTGTTTGATTCTAGCAACAAGCAGAAACAGTTAATCTTCCCATGATTTGCTTGAAGTATCAATGATGTACAATGGAATGTGGATCCTGATATCCTAAACAAGGCCGTGGGTTCATTCAGTTGGTTGGATTAGAGTGGCAATGACTCTTCAGAGTTCTGGAGATAAGATTTTCCAATCCTACCTGCAGATGCTCAGCTGCCTGATTTAGGTTTGGTGGCCTTTGGAAACCAGCCAACTATTAAATGCTGTATATAAAATATAAACACTGTGCTATAATCCATCCTATACAAAGTAAATTCAATGCAGTCAATAGCAATAGTTCTTAGACTTATATACAGCTTCATTGTGCTTTACAGCCTTCTCTAAGCATTTTACATAGTCAACATCTTGCCCACAACAATCTGGGTCCTCATTTTACCAACCTCGGACAGGATTGAACTGCTGGTAGTCAGCAGAATTAATCTGCAATACTGCATTCTAACCAATGTGCCACCATGACGCTCTCTGCAATAGGTTACAATCAACAGAGAACTTTAATATGCAGCATAAGAAAATTATCCTGGACTATAACAGGTAGTTCCATGGATAGGAATATAGCCTACAAGAATGAATTGCAGCACATATGCTTAAACAATGAAATAAATAAATAAATAAACAAAAAATAAATAAATACAGAAGCAGTAACAGCATGATATTTATTCAAGTCACATTTTAAAGTCACATTTTATAAGACTAAATAAATTACTCGGTTGACTCTTGTCATAGAAGTAAGGTGCTTGGAGCAAAGCATCAGTCTGCAGTTCTCTATAGAAATGTTAGCTTTTTCATTTGGCTACTAGAAGTTATGACAAATGTATTCCTCATGCTATAGAGATGTTTTCTGGTGTGTGTGTGTGTGTGTGTGTGTGGAATCTACGTGCTTGCTAGGAGTTGACACTGACTTGATGGCACATAATCAACCAGTCAGTCAGTCACAGAGATGCTAGAATCATTGCATAACAAGTCATATTCATTCATTTGAGTGAGTATGTGCACCCAGACGATTTATCTGAAAGACATCCCCAATTTGGACTTTGGAGGGTGGAAAAAGCTAATTGCAGGTGGCCACCTCTGGTACCCAGTGGACATCAAACAGAATGAATAATGGAGTATTTCATTGTCCCTAATCTTCACCCTGCTTCAAATTGACGGCAAGATGGGAGCATATTTCTGAGTGCAAGCTGCATTTGCTGATAAGTTGCCAGGCTGATAGCCTGGGAAGTCACATGAAAGTGATAATCTGTCACAGGAGCTAGCCACGGGAGCATTCTCTGCCCCTGTTCCACTATCTAGGGTAACCTCAGATGGAATGGGTGATCTCCTTCTAATTGCAACTATATGCTTGGAAGGCCCCTCCACCCTCCCGGTGGCATTTCTGCTCACCCTTGCCGTTTGTAGATTTGTCAAGAAATGGCTAAAGCATATCTCACAGAGAAAACAGTTTAACCACAGGTTACCTTTAGGGGCAACTATAATTTGATTCTTATTGGGTTGTCTGAGCCTGAAAGATTTTGAAAGCAAATGTATGAATTTCTGAATTCTCAAGCTGCTTCAGAGAGGTTTCAGTAGGATTATCCATTGACATCATACGTTTGGTTAACAATGTGGTAGTGAGGATCTTATTATACAAATGTTTATTTTTAGGGAATCACATTTCTAAAGCTGAAGTACAGGTGGGTCTCAACTTACAACAGTTCGTTTAGTGACTGTTCAAAGTTACAACGGCAATGGAAAAAGTGACTTATGACTGTTTTTCACAGTTGCAACTTTTGCATGATCATGTGATCAAAATTCAGATGCTTGGCAATTGGTTCATACTTATGAGCTTTGCTGTGTCCCAGGGTCATGTGATCACCTTTTGCTATCTTCTGACAAGCAAAGTCAATAGGGAAGCCCGATTCACTTAACAACCGTGTTACTAACTTATCAACTGCAGTGATTCACTTAACAAGTGAAGTGAGGTAAGCAAGGTCGTAAAATGGGACAAAACTCACTTAACAAATGTCTCACTTAACAACAGAAATTTTGGGCTCAATTGTGGTTGTAAGTCCAGGAGTACCTGTATCATTTTATAGTGTATAATGTAATATTAATGCAGTATCAGGGGTTTTCAATTCAATTGTATAGAATGTGAAGGATGTGTGTTTTTGTTTTATTTTTATAGTTTTCTTATGTATGATGTACACTGAAGATGACATTTAATTTTGTTGTATGAGGTGCAATGACAATAAAGTAAACTAATTTATTAATCAATCAAAATGTATTGATTTGAGCTGTTGTTTCCTTTTGCTGCCAAGCCACCGCCTCCTAAAGATTGCATGGATTGCCCTTGTTTCTATGTAGAAGAGATGTGGAGGAAGCTAACCACCAGATTGCAAGCAAGCATTCAGACAAGAAGACAGTACATCCAATTTTGCAGCTACTAAGATTGTTGGACAAGCACAAAAGCAGCCAGGGAAGTGATTGAAGCCTGGGAAAAGGCCCCTCATCAATCAATAGGAGTGCTGATTTATAGTCAGCTTATCAAGTACTTCGGAAGTGGGGGCTTGGCAGCATAAGGAAGCAACAGCGATAGCCAGCCATCAACACCCATCTAAAAAGCTGCACACAACAACCTTCATATAAATATCACATAGAGAACAGTCCAAAGTGCAAAGAGAAGTTCCCTGAGGATGGGTTCCAATATGAGTTCAAAAGCTTGGAAGACAAAACTGGTCCTGGTGACCAACCCAGATTTGATCCTGCAACATTACCCCAGGACACATATATTTCATGAAAAAGGTTTACAGCTAAAAAAAAGCAGGCTAAATAGTTGTCCTATATTACAAGCACCATATTGACAAACCATTCATAGCAACCACTGGTGCTTCAAAAAGGGCATTGAGTCAACCTAAATCAGTTTATTCTTATATTAAAAACCATCAGCTACAGTTTTATTAATTTGTGAAAATGTTATGTCATTGCATGTACAAATGAAAAGTTATATTATTTTGTATGGTAATCAGTTTGAACACAGAAATGATTACATAGTGTAGAATTGGCCACAGGAAGCCAAACAGAATTAGAAGATTAAGATATTCATGGAAAAGACAAAACAGTTATTACTTTACAAATGCCAATCAGCAGCATTCACATCAAGGGTTCTGTTAAGTAAAATAAAAGTATCAACCATATGACTATGATATTATAAGTTCCTGAGCAACTAATAGGAAATGTGACTTTCATTATTTATTTCATTTCTAGCCCACCTTTATTATTTTTATAAACAAGTCAAGGCAGTGGACAGATCCAATGCATGCAGAATTGTAATGCTTATGGATCTCCCTGAAAAAAGCATCTTCCCTTATTCTACACAGGCATTATCTTTGCTTTAACTTAATGAATAGATAGTAGAGCATTACATCATAAACATACTGGGAAAATTACAATGTTAAGTGCTCTGATCTTAGTTGGAACAAAAAAAAGTTGCCTCCAGTTAACTGCCATATTAAATGATGTACTGAGTGAGTTAAATTTAGTTAAAGGAAGTTTGAAATGCAAATGTGACTGTCAGATCATTTTTCCTGTAGTCCAAACCATAAAACAGTAGTTCACTCCAAAGTACAAAAGCTGAGCAATCAGGAATAATTATTGTGGTAGATACATCATAGCTATGCACAATAAGCATGAACTCTTCCTAAAAAATGCCATAAGAATTCTTTTTTAACTGATTATTGAACAGAATGCAGAGTATAAGTAGGCTTCATGGTAACTGGAGTCATTATTAAGTAATACCATTGATCTGTGGAGATGAACTTTCAGGGATGTAAAGAAAATTACTCAATTTGTTACAATTTCTTTCATTTCTTAGTATAATTACATGTTAATTCCTATTGCTGCAGTAACTGATATAATTATACTTAAATTATGGACTATTGTATTGCCCACCAGATGTAGTCCATTGTATTTCCTTTTATTTTTCTTAGCTCCATGTCCAAAGTTACTAATAATACATTTGTCTTTCAAATGTATGTAAAATTAATCTTACATGGAGATATTTCAGTGGGACATATGGGAAACAAGGATAAGTGACTATTTATAATTTGTCTTGAGAGACTTCCAAGTATCCTGTGGGTAGCAATATGACTGTACTAAGCCAAGAAAAGAAATAAGGATACAAGTGACTCCTAACAAAGGACAAAACGAGATAACTCTGGGGAAAAGTGCTTTTGTCAAATTTAGCAAAATGGGGGTTTTTTCTTTGTCCTTAACGTTGTAATTTTTTTGAGGAAAGGTCTGCTTGAGACATGAATATACACTGTTGAAGAAAACTCGTAAGTGCTATATCTGCCTCTCCCTTCTCAGCTGATGTTATATCAAGGTCGGTCCTGGTCCATTCATTATTCAGTCAAGGTGAAGAACCCAACTGCCAGTCTCCAAATATTGTAAGGGTCCACAGAATGTGGTCAATCACACAAAAGAGACATAGACAATGTTCCCAAAGTGAAAGACACCATCCTACCATTCATTTATTAGAAGTAAACAGAACAGAATTTCAGAAAAAGGTATTCCATTATTGGTTCATGAATGTTAATGACTCTAAAACCAAGATAGGGTTCGAGATACCTGATCATCTTTTCAACACAGATTTACAGAGTTGGAAGGGATCTTGCAGGTCATCTAGTCCAACCCCCTGCCCAAGCAGGAGAACCTACATCTGCCTCTATCTAAGATTGGCAAGAGCTCCACCTCTAGGCCACAGCAGCTGGGTAACACCAAAACAATGTTAATTACATGCAATTAAGGAACCTATTGAATAAAGCCAAACAAGATAAATACTTTGATTAACTTATTGTGCTTAAATGTCATAGAACTTTTAAAGCTATTGTGCTTTAACAGTTTACTTATTCTCAAAGAACAGACTTGAAAAAACCTCTAATGCAAAAGACTATGTTCTTGTGGTGATGGAGCAGTTGAATCACTGACTTACGTATTACTATACTATATTTTTGGTAGAGGCTTTGCAACTGTCTAATAATAAGGAGAAATAACTCAGTGGCCATAGAAATTATGCTGAATTGTGAGAGGGGAAAAGGTCATCTCATGAATAGCTGCTGACTGCAAGGAATGTGTCCTAAGAGCTGTTAGCTGCCCATTGTGGGTGATTGCATAATTGCTTCCTGCTGAAGGTCAAGACTATAAGGGAAATTTAGGAGCAAGGTTCCAAAAAGCAAACTCACTGAGCAAATGAAGAGGGACATTTAGAAAGAGTTTGCCATGAATGTAACAAGGAAATTAAGGGAAAACCTTATCCATTTTTTTCTACTTAGACATTTGTACATTTTCAAATGCCTAAAGATGGAAGAGGAAACCAAAAGAAACGAAAACTTTTCAACTGATGGTGTAATATGAAGCAAAACTGATGACAAATGGATAAAAACTACAACTCTGAGCTGCAGTACATAGGGAACATGTTTTGAAAGACTTTGAACTGGCAGGAGTATGGGAATAAAATACTTGTGCGATATAGAAAGATAGATTGTTGCTGAAGAGATTCTTTCATATTGCTAAAAAATCTGAAAGAACACCAGTTCATAAAATTCATGGTCTTCGCTATTCATATCCTAATGCTCTGAGTATAGAAACTGACACCATGAATGCAGTACAGAACAATAAATATAATTGAATAAAATTTATGGGCTAAATTCCAAGACTATAATATAGAAATTGAAGGGTGCAATTTGTGCAGAAGCAATAAAAAGGTGGATTTGCACTCTATATTATTTCTATTTGGAAACTTGAATAAGCACCCAGATTAAAGTAAGTGGGGGAAGAAATAAAAGCAGTATTGTAGTTAATATTTACTATAACCCATCCAGGTAAGGAGAACATATGAATTGTCTCATCTACAATCAAACTGCCTATTTGTTGTTGTTGTTTTTTGTTTGTTTGTAGGAAACTTCAAGTAACCTAATATCTTTTAGGAGCTAAAGTCTGCAAAAATGTGGTCCCTGCCCAATGATTTTAAGTTGCCCTGTTGAAAACATTCATATAGCAGTGAAAGATACAAGAAGTCCAGCAAGTTTGGTTACAGAAGAAACTAACTAATAGTCTGTTCAAGATCTTATGTATCATTCTAAATAAATCTTGGAAAACCGGTGAAATACCAAATGATTTCTTTTTTTTAAAAAAATCTTACATTTGTTTTCATAAACAGAAAAAAAAGAAAAAAAGAAAGTAAACATATAATGCCCCAAAAAAATGAACAAACCTATACCTTTGTTTGGTTTCTTGGTTTCTAAACACAACATTAATCATGTAACACTGATCAGCCTTTCTATTATATCAGTAGATAGCCATTTGATTGAATAATGACATATCTGGGCTAGAATAACCTTTCAATTGTAAAACAGTATTATTATTTTTGCTCTATCCCATATTCAACAAATTCATAAATCTTCTCATTCCTTGCTGTGGATGAATATTTTCTGTTCCTGGCTGAAGACATGCCTACAAATGAGCAGAAGGTAGACTGCCCAAGAGTTCCAAGCTACAATTACCCTGAGACTCTAGAACCAATTCCTACTTTGCCAAGGTCATCTGACTCAACAACTCCACAACCTTGACCAAGTGACACTCATCTCGATCTGCAAATGTAAATGCCCATCCATCAGGAAAGATACTGACTCAGATTACAAAGCAATAAGTCTATGTAGCTCAAAAGGGTTAAGTTGGCTCAGAAGGTCTGGCAAGAGAACAGATAACTTATTGCAGAAGGTTTGATGATTTTCAGCTGTATCCTGGAAAGAGGCTGAATATGAAATGTTTAAGCGCTCCCTTGGATGCAGCAAGTTGCTACTTGTCCAATTCAACCATTGCTGGCTTTACTATTGTCTGTTGACTACACAGCCAGAATTCCCATCCAGCTTAGTATTTTGATTCAACTTGTTTTTGAAACATGTTTTACTCTTGGTGCTGACTCAGTGTGCCTGAAGTATTGAAAATTAATCTTTTTTTCCTCTCTTCATTATATTTCTACTGCTCAGCTTCTTATGCTATTATGGAAGAATTGTATACCATATCTTGTGTTAGTAATTTATGAATTTGTAATTAACTTTAATAACCAAACTACACCAGTACCTGGAAATACATAATAGTAGATTCCTAAGTTTGGATATGTAATTTGCAATCACATTTACAACTTTATACTGTATCACTTTTGCCCCCCCAAAAAAAAATTCAAATTAAGAAATAAGACATTAATGGGGAAATACTATATCATATGATTAACCATTTCATTCTGTGGGAATGATGAGCATATTATTGTTAAAGTTTATAAATTGTTATTGAAACTGAACTTGGAGAATGAGTATGTGAAGTAATGTATGATTCAGTGGGCAAATAATTTTGGATATAATATAATACTTAAACAGTGGAGGGGAAAAGTGGATAAAAAGTTTAAAATTATACATTAAATTATAACTGAAAATAAATATTTTATAAGATAAATGGTCAAGAATGTATAATGATACTGCAAATGAATGTTGGAAATGTAAATGTAAATAAGGAACTTTTTACCATTTATGGTGGACTTGTGATAAAACAAAGATATATTGGAGCATGATTTACATTTTAATACAAAAGATTCTTAAAGTGGATATAAGGATAAAACCAGAGAGTTTTCATTTGGGTTTAATGAACAAAGAATTTTGGCCTCAGGTCTAGTTACCATATTGAGAAGTTGCAATAAGCTGCTTGTGTATCCTAAATTAGATCACATTATTTTCCTTCTGAAAATATGTTATATATGTTGCCCATTTTCTCCAAATTTTTCCAGAAATAATGCATTTTACATATATCTTATTCAGATACCAAAGACACATTTTTCAGCTAATATTATATCTATGAAGAATGCAAGATTTAGTAGATTTAATTAACTGTATGCAGCTTTTGGGTGGAATCAATATGTAATCATTGTTCTGATACAGTGACACTGTGAAGAGACTCCCAATCCACACAGTGAACTGCTCTACCAGTAGAAATAGCTATTCCCTTTTTGGTAACAGGAATGAACATCAATTGCACAAGTCTTGGTTTGATTTGTACTGATATTTGCATGAAATACTCTTGTTTATACTTGGTGCACTTTTAAAGTTAAGATGCATATTGTCTGGGTATGCATGTATATTTCTGTGCATACAAACAAAATAACTATTCTATAACTATTTTCAGTCTGGAGTGAATAACAACAACAACAATTGCCTTAACTTCTGATGGAATGAATGTATCCCATGTCTTCCTGGGGGATGACATCTGTTAAGTAGTCATTCATCACCAAACTGTCCATGTCAAGTGTTATGACTGTTTCAAATTTGGTCAATCCTAAATCAGCTCTCTATTCCACTACAATTCTCTTCTCATTTTTGTCTCCCTGTAAACTGCAGCCACCTGTGTATGTAACCTTTCAAGACTATAAATCTCCTGTAATAAGGGAGTTGTTGATCCTTGAGGGAGCCACAATATTCCTTATTGATTTTGCTGCATAGACCTGACAAAACCATACTTTATTTATGAGTACCTAACCAATTTTTCCCAGTCCCTAACCCCCAAAGCAATTCTGTCTTTTCTCACCATACCTTTTCTCCCCAATAGCTGCATGTGCTTCTAAAATCTCTCTTATATAAATTTATTCCATTCAATTGAAGAAATGGATGTGTTCTCCTAAGATTATGGGATAATAAAATTGACTAGTATTTAAGGTACCACAAACACTTTGTTTTATAGGTTTTTTTGTGTACACTATAGACAGGCATAAGTTTTGAAGGTGGACATTTGGTTGAAATATTGGTAGAATAACACTGAAAAATTGTACAGAGGGCTTTGCTATTGAGTATAGAATAATTCTTTCCATATAGAATAAACTTTTAGAGTTCTGGAGATAGCAGAAAACCAAAATGTTTTAACAAGCTCCCTGGGCAGTTTATATAGCTCTCCACTTCCTATAGTACTGTACCTAACTCTACATCTAGACAGTACAGTATCAATAAATGACAGGATTGGTACAAGTAATGTCTATAGTCAAGACTTGATGTAATGGGAATAAAATGCACCATTTCAACATTTTCATAGTAGGGGTTATGTGACAGCTCAGCAGGACTAAAAGACCAGCCAACTAGTAGCTAAAAATTCCTACGCTGAAGGATATAATTACTGCATAGTCCCAATCTGTCATATCAGTGAGTAAATTCCACTGGATAGACTAGAGAAATAAACTTGAAAAGAAATTGTTCAGAGCACTTGTCAAAATTATAGGTGAGATGTTTTATAGACTTATCTGTGTTTTATTTCAGTTGTAACACGAGTCATTCCCTCTTTCTCTGGTTCTAATGGGTTTACTTGTAGGGTAGGCTAAAGTTAATCAACTATGATTTTTTTCTAATAATGGAGAAGAGTTACTTAGCATGAAAAGAAGTGGTGTTTATTTTTCCCCCCTTCAAAATCCTGATGTAAGTCTCTTATCTCATAATATATTAAGTGTGTTATATCTACTGGTACAACAGTATCAACAGTAAAGACCTTCAAATTTCTAGGTTCTATCATATCTCAAGATCTAAAATGAACACCTAACATCAAAAATGTCATAAAAAAAGCACAACAAAGAATGTTCTTTCTGCGCCAAGTCAGGAAGCTCAAACTGCCCAAGGAGCTGCTGATACAGTTCTACAGAGGAATTATTGAGTCTGTCATCTGCACCTCC
>JANHFT010010298.1:213410-257886 GCA_032467955.1 Pseudoxenodon macrops | reverse complement strand
ATTTCCCCGTTCATGCAGTTAGGTGCCCCTGTACTTCATTGTCCCTCCAGGACAGTTCAGGGTCCGCTAGGACCCCCGGTTGGGTTGAGATTCGATGACCTCCCGGGAGCTTCCCAGAGATCGTCATCTCGCCTGAAGCATGCCACGCCTTCTCCCGCAGAAGCTATTTTTTATTGTTTCATGTGCATACAAAGCACGACCCTGAGTGAACTGGTGGCAAAACGATCCACAACCCACCCCTGACACATGGTCCATATTGTGTGAGTAGCGGCCATATGTGCCCAGCGCTGTGCATGTACATGCACTTACCTGCCACTCATGAAGAGCTATCCCCTCTTCTTAGCCCCTCCCGGCTGGTCTGCAAAGCCAGAAAGATTGGAGAACTTCGCTGTAGGTGATAAGAAAATACTGTCCTTCAGATTAATATCATACAGTTTATACATTGTCTTCTGATCTAGTGATATTAGTGTTGAACGTATATGGAAAGAATTATCTCCAGATTACAAAACAATTTTATCCCAATTAAATTAAAAACAAAACAATACAGTATTAACTTTTTTATACTTCAAGTTTAAAATATGCTAAATTTTGCTAAATCATAAAATTTTAACCGTATTACAACTACAGTCACCACATACAAACAGTTTCAAATTTAGGGTAATCTCCTGGACTTATTATTTCAATATTTTAGGTTTCTGCACATGTTCTCATATTTTGGATTATTCCACTGCTGAATAATGCACAAAACAAATAGCAACACAAACAAACAAAAATGGTACACTCATATAGCTAGAAAAAAATGAATACTTTAAAAAGTCAATAACCTTAACCATATAAAAACCCTAACCTTAACCGTAACCCATGTACCTGCATGCAGTGTCAGGATTATCAGTGTCAATATATCAGGTCAATGTTAAAAACTGGTGTTTACATTGTGATGTCACCACATAGATTTTATTCTTTTTGGTTTATAAAGTTGCCTATGACATCATTATGGAAATAGTGACTTTTTAAAATAGATATTTTTCAACTTCCCAGCCTGGTCTTGCAGTAGTAGAATTCATGGTTAGTCTTTCTTTCGTGCCCTAACTAGTCCTGTTCCTGCTTACTAAGCCAAGAGAAGGTGTCACCTGCTGAAGCCTACTGTGGTGTGATACACTTTGTTAGGAAAGAGATGGCAGTTTGTATAGTATTACAAATTACATTGATTGATGCATATTTATCACAAAAGAGTAGATATTTCAAGATATAGATGACTTTCAATTGTTCTTAAAGTCAGTACCCAAAATAGTATCATAAGACTTTAAATAAAATTTTGTAGGTTAAATCTAAAGGACACCAAAAAAGAAATTCAGTATTTTGGTAAATGGCAAATGACTCTCAGTTTATAAAGTCAATGTGCATGAAATGAATAAATTAAGACTGTAATAAAACCCAGGACTGAATCTCAGCTGTTCAGGAAGTGTTCATAAATATCATCATCCTTCTTAGATTTCTGCTTAGTTCCTGCAGTTGAATTAAAGATGAAGGACAAGCAGCTGTATGTATTCTTTCCTTGACTGAGCAAGATATTTTTATGCATCAAGCTTATACTATTTTATGCCTCAAGCAAACAGTTAATAAGATAAATGTGAACTGTGGACAAATAAGAAAACTGACACCTGAGCTAAAATGCATATTTTATTCTTTATTATAAATATGCAGAAAATGAAAATTCCACAAAAGTCTTAATTTCTTATGTTCTAAACAAGTTTTTATCTGTATCTATATCTATACCTCGTGTCTTGTTATACAGTTGAAAAACATCAACTCTATAACAAGGTGCGCTGCAGGTGTGCATGTGCTTTAAAAAAATCCAAGATGGATTTTAAAAAATCCGAGAACCAGCTCAGGAACATGGCAGGGCTGGGTTACTAATGGTTTTACTGAACCATGTTGGTAAGTTACTAACGGTTCGGTAGAACCAGACCGAACTGTTAGGAACCCACCTCTGATGATCATAAGATATAGCAATATCAATAGCACTTAGACTTATATACTGTTTCACAATGCTTTACAGCCCTCTCTAAGTAGTTTACAGAGTCAGCATATTGCCCTCAACAATTTACTGATCTTAGAAAGATGGAAGACTGAGTCAAACTTGAGCCAGTGAGAATTGAACCCCTGGCAGTCAGCAGAATTAGCCTGCAATATTGCATTTTAACTTCTGTGCCACCAGGCAGGTAATATGTGACCATCTTTACATGCTGCGAAGCACCTTTTGGTTTTCAAATTCAAAGTATTGCATAGCTTTATAACGTAATTAAAAAACATGTGATCTATTAAATTTGATATTTCACAACAAATGAAATAACTTTTGTCATAAAAACCCCCACAAAAGAATCCATTAAATGCCATCATAAATGCAATGTTGCAGCATCCTACCAATTAGCTGAACCATTTCTTCCCAAAAAGATAAATAATAATAGGTTGTGAAATCATATATTTAGTCTGTTTTGCCAAAACATGAAGTATCTATGGGCATTTTTATATTTTCATATTATAATCCAGGAATCTTAAATTAGCAGAAATTGAATCTGATCTCTTCAGAGCTCATATTGCTAACTCAGATTAAATACAAATCTCCCATTCACATCAAGATTGATTCATACAAACCTAAAAGAATAGCAATAGCATGTGGACTTATATACTGCTTCATAGTAGTTTATAGCCCTTTCTAAGAGGTTTACAGAGTCAGCATATTGTCCTCAACAATCTGGGTCCTCATTTTACTGACTTCGGAAGGGTAAAACGCCGAATCAGCCTTGAGCGGGTCAGGGTTGAACTGCTGGCAGTTGACAGAGTTAGCCTGCAATACTGCATTCTAATCACTGCGCTACCATGGCTGTAATAGAAATTATATATATATAGATGGAAAATTATCCAAAAATTTGGATAGTATTAATTTCAAAATTATTCATTTAATCAGTTATTAAATGGATGTACTTGGTCTTATTCTCCAGTAGAAATCTTAGGCTTTGAATATCATTGTCACTATAAAAAGGGAAACTGTCAACCAACTGTTCTAAATTACGGTAGCTATGAAGGGATTGGGAAAAAAGTGATACTGTTTTTGACTATTTTGTCATGCATTTCCATTCTTTTAAAATGGTCTTTAGAATGTGATTTCACAATAGCTGCATTATTACCTAAAAGTCCTTCATTACTTTTCTCTTTCTTTAACTTTGGGACAATATTCTTGGAATAAAATGTCTTTAAAATGTCTAGATTATAAGAAATGAAGAGGATGAACTCCAAGAGTCAGACAACTATCACAATTTGCTTCTGGAGTTTCTTCTTACTTTACATAGTTGAGTTTCATGAGGATGTTTAAACCAAACCAAGAAATTGTTGGATATTAAGAGGTATTGGACTTTTAGTTAGTTTTTGATTTATTTACATCAAGATGTCAATATTATGGTTTCTTTTTAATTAATATGTTTTGAATTTTTATTTTAAACTGTTTTTATTTTACAGTGTTATTGTTAAACGATCTGTTTATTTGTATGTAGGGCAATCCTAAATTTTATTCAATAACAAATCAACCCACCAACCAACCTGGTGTCTTCTGATTTTTTTTCTGTGCATTTGTTAAGAAATTTAAAATGGTCTTTCATTCATTTTGTCTTTGAGAGTATTAAATATAGTAACCATGTAAGTGCAATTATGTTGATCTATCCTGAAAAGATAGCAATTCTTTCCTCTTTGAGGCAGAAAATCCTATCAGGCAACCATGATAAAACAAGTATTTTGTAAATGTATAATTATCTAAATGTACTGAGCAAAGGGTTGTGATGAATGGAAAAATGTGATCTCACCAAACTATTTAATACATTTGCAATTTCAGCTTGCAAGGAAGCCTTGTAGGAAGGCTCCATGGTATTTAAAGCAATAAAAGGTCAACCACTGTTGTGTTATATTGAGAACAAGCATCACATAGTGCTGTGAGCGAAAATCACAGCAGGGAGATCTGAGAAACAAGTTTAACTGTTCCTAATCCAAAACTATTTTATTTTCTTCTGGAGTCTAGGTATTAACTCAAATAACCTGAAATAACTTTACAACATTTATTCTGCTGCCTTTTTCCTTTTCCTCTTCCAAATATATTTGTTAGGACATTAAGACATTAGGAAAAAGGACTTAATGGCATTTGTACTATTTGTTTTAAGCTTGAATCTACATGATGTCATTTCATATTGTTTCCTCACTACTGAAAAGTTGTATGTAGCATCCAAACAATTCCATGTATTAAATATTACCGAGAATCCATTAGACTGGTGATAGTTGTTTCAGCAATCTTTGAGGCCATTATGGATCATAGAAAATGCAGTTCTTATGCTTTGGGTGTGAGAAATATGATACTAGAATTCTATTTTTGTTCAGAGGTTAGGGAAATAGCTCAGGGCCTGATAGAAACATAATCTATCCTTTGACAAGTTTGGAAGTCAAATAAGAAATTGATGGGTTAGCTATCAGGCACTACCATATTCTGAATGACATTATAGGGTTGTGACAGAATGTTTCAGGGATAAAGTCATAATTCTGAAAGATAAAAATTGTATACATTGTATCTATTTCAAAATGTTCCCTGCAAGACTCATAAATGTGAATAATGTCTCATCTAAGCTACAGTTAAGCTACACGTGATTCTGAACTGTGTACACATGATTGAGGAACAAATATTCTGATTAGTATAGTATAAGAGTCTGGAGCAGTGTTTCTCAACCTTAGCAATTTTAAGCTATTTGAATTCCAGTACCATAGTTCCCTAATATTTTTATTTTCTAGACTACAATGGCTCCCATATAGAGCCCAAGATCAATTTTTTGAACCTATGGGAAGAAAACCATTATGTCAGATTCTTCCATGGTTCTATCCTTGTCTTGGCATTTTCTGTCTTGAAATACTGAGTGTTATGTGTGTTTGTAGCAACAAAAATATCAGTTCTGCACTTCCCAACCTCCCAAAAATAGGAAAAAGATGGAACTTTATCTACCTGCTGACTCCTCTGTTATTGAAGAGAAAGGGAATCTGAAAAATAGTTGTCATTAGTTTCTATTTTAACTCCTAAAAACATATTCCTGATATTTAAATTTTACCTTACTTTGGGATGTATTTTGTATAAGGTAACCATTCCTGCCTGAATTTTGTTCAATTGTTAAACTACAGTATTTTATAGTTCAGTGTTTTGTAATTTGGAACCCAGCCTATTTGTTTAGTTTGTTGCATAAACTCAAAATATGGATAATTCAGTACAGGTAGTCCTTGACGCGGCTAAGACGCTGAGCTTGTCGATTGAAAGGTCAGCAGTTCGGTGGTTCGAATCCCTAGTGCCACATAGTGGAAAGACCTCCTGTTACTTGTCCCAGCTTCTGCCAACCTAGCAGTTCGAAAGCACGTAAAAATAGGGATAATTTCAGTGGGAAGGAAACAGCATTCTGTGCGCCTTTGGCATTGAATCATGCTGGCCACATAACCATGGAGATATCTTCGGACAGCACTGGCTCTTCTGCTTTGAAACGGAGATGAGCACCGTCCCCTACAGTCAGGAATGACTAGCACATATGTGTGAGAGGAACCTTTACCTTAGTCTTTGACTTACAAAACAGTTAGTTTAGTGATTGTTCAATGTTACAATGGCATTGAAAAAAGTGACTTATGACCATTTTTCACACTTATAACTGTTGCAGCATACTCATGGTTGCATTATCAAAATTCAGACAAATTGGCAATTGACTCATATTTATGACAGCTGCATTGTCCCAGGGTCATCTGTTCACCATTTGCAACCTTCTGACAAGCAAAGTCAATGGGGAAGCCCAATTCACTTAACAACCCTGTTACCAACTTAAAAATTGCAGTGATTCACTTAACAACTGTAGCAAAAAAAGGTCATAACATGGGAAAACCTCATTGAACAAATGTTTCACTTAGCAACAGAAATTTTGGACTCAGTTGTGGTTGTAAGTCAAGGACTATCTTTAATCAAATTGGTGAATGCATCCTATGGAACAATATTGAGTGTTCTCAGGTCATCTTGGAAACCCTGAATGGCTTGGCATTTTTCAGACTGTGACTTTCTAGCCATGATTTTTGTAAAAACAAAATGCTGGTGTACTAACACAATGTAAGGTAACTCCAAAGAAGAACGATGCCTAATTTGTATATTCTAATAAAAGTAGCAAATATATAGATTTCATAGAATCATATAGCTGAAGGATTTACTTAGCCCAGCATGACCAAACCATCACTCAGTGCAGGAATCCAAGATAGATGGTTCTCCAGCCTCTACTTCAATGCATTCAGTGGGGTGAGTCCACCAGCAATTCTGATAACTGTTAATAGTAATGATAATTTAATAATTGTTTCTTCTATTAGGAAGCATTTCCTCAACTTTCAACCAGAATCTGCCATCTTTAAATCCATCATATCATGGTTTTTTCTACATATTCAAAAAGCAATATTCTTTTTGAGTTTAAGGCCAGACCAGATTGTTCTATTCTGTCATTTCTGTTGCTTTCTGATATTGCAAAGATAAGGTATGTGTAGCTATAATTTTTACTATTGTTTAGCTAAATAAAGTAGTAGTAGTCAGGTAGTATCTCCTAAGACACTGAAAGTCTGTGGGATATTTTTTTGGCAGCTTTGATGTTGACATTTTATAAATATACTTTTCCTTTAATCCATGAAAGGGGAAAGGTTTCCTGAAGCCTGAGGCATTTTTGCAATGCTAGACTTGAGCTGTTATAGCTGATGTATGATGTAGCAAAGCTTGTGAATGATGATGAAACTTCACATTCTTCAGATGCACAGAAGTATTTTCTGTGAAAAGGTTATGACAAATAGACAAATGTTGAACTGACACATCAATGATTTTAACTATATGTGATTCAGTTAGCATTATATATAGAAAAGCTTTTAAAAAGTATTAATTTTTAAAAAAGTATCTAGCTTTCATGAATACAAAAGAAACTTTAGAAGCCGAATCCTATTGAAGTCAGCTAACGTGATTTTTCTTTATTCAATAGTTCTGTGCAATTCCACAGCATTTGCCCTTTTGAGGCCTATAGGAGATATTATAAGGTAGGGGTCCAACTCCTGGGTTGCGGATTACTACTGCGCTGTGGCCTGTTGACAATTGGGCCACTGAAGTGGCGGGCAAGTGTATGAAACTTCATTTGTGCGTGTGTGGGATTTAGGGTGCATGCGCATTCTTCCCCATCGCTAAAACTGCCAAAACTGCTGAAGCCACCACTGCCACTGCTGGTCCACAGAACCAAAAAGATCAGGGACCTCTGTTATAAGGAATCCTGGATCCAGTAAGTCTATGCGTGTAATTCCATGTTATAGGTAAAATTCTTTAAAAGATTAGCTGAAGTATATCACCAGAAATTTAATTCAGACTATTAGTTAACTGCATTCAAAATTGTATACTTTTATGGAAAATCCAATGTAGGCATATAAAATGCATGATGAATGACATTCATGTGACCCTTCTCATTTATATTTTAACAGTAACAGAATTTTGCATGTAACTAGCACAATCCACAACCCAGTTATTAAATCAGATATTTTAGGTCAGATGTATTCTTTTAGTAGCTTTTAGGATACTTAATTTTATATAATGCAAAATATTTCCTCCTCTTCCATTCTTATACATTCCACATTCCTTTCTATATGACTGTCAATTTAAATAAGGAAACACAGTATTTAAAAACTTGGTTTCCCCTCAGACCTTGGGTTAGGATGGTTAGGCAGGCCTCTTAAGTGAGAGAAAAATGTGGAAGGATGATTCTATTCCTTTAAATAATTGTTGTGTTATGTACACTGTTACTTTTATTTATGTGTGGTAGCTTTTTTTTAACTTTGCAAGTAATCCAGAGTAATTTTGGAGTTGGATGGCATAGAAATTGAATAAATCAATAAATCACTATCAAAAAGAAAGATTCTAGTTGAATTTTAGGGAATGTTTTCTAACTATAAAAATAGTTCTAAGAGAAACCAATCACCTTCAGAGATGGAGATTAGTGTATCACTTATGTGGCTAGACAGGATCTGGGCAGCTTTCTGTTATGGGTGTTTAATTTGAATTTGATGCATGAGTTGAATTTACTGGCCCAAATTGCAACTTTCAACTAATATCTCAGCTTAAATTTGTTGATGTTTAGAAGTATAGCCAATGAAACTTCATTATCTTTAGACTCTTGTGGTATCATGCAGTAAACTCTTCCACTCCGGGCCATGTGTGAGATAGCCCCTCATATTTAGAAAAAGGGCTTTCAGCCCACAGATATACTGTCAAAAATGCTACTTCAATGAAGGTATATTCTAATAGGGACACCTTCTTTATTACCTTTACCACCTTTATAAGTTCTAGATTATTTGAACATACCAAAACCAATTGCCAGATTTATTTATTTTTCTCAAGCAAATTCAAAAGGCCTGAACAGTGTAATTGCATATTTTTTAAATTTTAGTTTCCTGAGCCAAGTTAATATACATATCTACATCCCATTTATGAGAGCAATTTATCATGCCCTGTAAGTATGTTTTGTAGACATGTTTCTGTGGTAAAAGTGAATATAAATAGTACAAGAGTAGATCCCTTGTTGTCTAAGGAAGTTTATCCAGCCACTTTCTTATCAATTTCAGTTTTATTAAGCTATGAATACTTAGGTATTACGAATAGGAAGGTAATGTTCATTTACACCATACCATTTACACCATGTATTTTGTAAGGTCCCAAAATGTACTTGAGTCACCAGAGTGCCAAAGAGAGAGACTCAAGTTGAGGCTTGCAAAAAGAAGCAGATTTTATTTATGACCAAAAACAAAATACTGGGTGGGACTATATCCAGAACATAAAGATACAATGCATATGAGGAATAGCCACACCTTGGAGAAGGTATGGCGTCGTTTTATACCTTCAGAATACCCAAATCTGGCCCCTCTGGCCCATGCCTCTCCTGTGACCCCACATTAGCTGTGCAGCAAGGAGCAGGAGCAGTGGGGCTGAGGGGCTGGCAACACTGCTTCCTGAGATAGCCACCAGACACAGAGTGGTACAGAAAAACAAAATAACACAGAGGTGAGATCACTGGTAGAAACACAATTCCAATTCTTAGCAAAGCAATTCTTACAGAAGCAAAACAGCAATTCAAACCAATTCTACTGACTCTACTATTATATCCCACTAATTCTACCTATTCTATTATTATTACATCCCTTCAATTTCTTTCACATACTTTAAAAAATAATGAAATATATATGGAAGGGTTTTCTTGTCTAATTGTCTTTATTAGTCTGGAAAAGGTAGATTTTAGAATTACTAGATTCAAAGTAAGGAAGCATAAGACAAGGCAGTTGAGGTTTTCCCTGGTCAGCTATTACCCACTTTCTGTCTTGCTTGGTAACCTACAATCTTACAGCAAATAGGAAAAAAGTCCAGGAAAGAAAATGGTGATGGAAAAAACAATACAAAACAAAACCCTGAGATGGCTTTTTCTTGTGCTACTTTGTAATATTAAATGTGCATAAACATTGTCCAACTTTGAGTCACCAGAAGCCATATCTGTAAGCAGGCCTAAAACCTCTACTGCAATCAGTGAGATTCCACTTTAGATGCTTGTCTAAATGGAATCAATCCATCAATCTGTACATAGACTTAGAAAGAAACTGATGATGGAGGTCAGAGAAAGAACATTTGTATTCCAAAGTGGACATTTGCTTTTTATATTTTTAATCTCTGCCGTGTTTTGTAAATCCCTAAGTAGTTTTGGAACCTCTGTTTAAAAGGCATCTAGCTCAGGGTGTTACAAATATGAGGCTACGTGAAGAGAAAAATAGGCAACTGGATAATTGCTGGTGGGATATTTGCACTTTAATGAACATAATGTTACTTTCATCGCATTAGGTTCTTACACGAATATCTTTTGGATAGTAAGAGACTATATTGCACTATATGATTAGCTAGAGGTAATTGGAAGTTTTCTCCTATATACAGTTACCTGGATGTAAAACATGCTAAATTAAAAGGAAATTGCATGTAATAAACAGATTTTTTAAATTTAACGGCATCTATTGAGGTCATGCAATTACTGATAAACAAATTTAGTTTAATCAAAGCAAGATGGTGCTTTAAATAAACAAACTATAACACATATAGTTTAAGAATGGCCCCTCAGGAAACATCAAGGCATCTGGGATAATCTCATTGCAGCCACAGCAGAAGCAGTTAGATGGTTAGCAGCTTTAGATATTGAATTATAACATCTATCCCATTGCAATTCTATGGCTTCATATTATGGTGATTTTATTATGGTTTTATCTTAATGTAATATTTTATCTGCTATATTGTATTGTAGGGTGTGTATATGAATAGATGAAAGTAGACAAATAGATTTACTGTAGATGTGGAATACTTTCGTTCTATATAAAGTACCTTCAATATATGAAACTAATGTTAAAAAGATGCCACCTGCTGATGGTTTTTAGTTATTAATCTGAAAGAGAATGGAGTTAGGGATAACTCAAATTATTCTAACCTTGTGTTTACCTGTTACCAGTGTGTGTATTCTTTTCATTTTTTATATATTTTATATCAACTAAAAGTTCCCTAAGGTTTATTAACAAGCTAAGAAGAACTGATCCTTTGGACTCTTTTTTTAAAAAGACAAATAAGGCAATTTTTGGAAGGATCGTGTTTAAGTTTCTTTTCCAAAACATGTCAGAGTAATTATGTCTGCAGAGGATGGGGAGAGCAAATGACAAACCATGTGACTTACAGGGTATATTTGTGACTGAAGTTGGGGCACAAATACAATGAATGTGAGTTTGCATTGTGATGTTATAATGTATGTTTTAACATTTTTTTTTTGTCATTGGGGGTTTGTGCAGGATGCTTTTCACTGTGTTTTCATGCCTCTTCGGGAAACATGCATGATTTAGTTTAATCTGCTCTTCATTTTGGAGGCAACATTCCGATTCAATATTTAGTTATCAAAAAGCTTTCAGTGTACAGAAAGCTATAATGGGGAAACCTCAAAATGTATGCAGCTGCTCTGGTTTTTGGCAGGCAGTAATCTGTTGGACTTGAAAAAACATATTTGGGCTCACATTCTATAGCCTCTTTGCTAGATAATTTGGAAGCTACTGCATATTCCTGTTCTTATATCTATGATTTACAAAAGGTAGAAGAAGAATACAGAGGGGCATACGACAAATGAGACAAATTTACCCCAAATAATTAATGGATAGAAATGTTTGACATCAAGATTCAAAACAAAGACAAAATGGTCTAAAAATGCATTAAAATTGTTAATGGATAAGGTACTAATAACTGCACATGTAACCTGCATCTGCATAATCAATTTATTTTTTGCCCCTTTCCCCCAACTCACTCCAGTTTAAATCCTACATCAATCAGTTTAGGCACTTTGGGTATCTGTTGAAGTGAATTGCAACTTACAAAAGCTTGTGCCTTTCAATAAAATTCAAATCATAGATCATTAATGATTAATAAGACTTACTTTAATGTTACCTAGCTTGCATTGACTTAAGTAGGACGAAAGTGTGGTTAAGTTGTCTAATCCAATTCTACTAAAACAGTTCTATTCTAGGGTTATGATCAAAGAGGCTTCTTTCACACCTATTCCTTAGGAAACTTTCACCACTTTCCACAGTAAGAGCTTGATCCACTCTTTTCTACTTTTAATTAGAATTTCAGAAGAAAATAATGTTATCAGCTTGGAATCAACAAGAAAGTAACTTGTCAAGTAGACTTTGAAATGAAATGCATTCCCTTCTTATTTCTCTCTCTCTAAAAGCATCAAAACAAAGCAAACCTCAGTCACTTCAAAAATATTCATGTAAGAACTGACAAACAAAAAGAGGTTTTGCATTTTTTAATACTTATGTAATATGAAAAAACATAAGCTGGCAGGGTCCGGGAAGAGAGCCTTCTCTGTCATAGCCCTGTGGAACATTCTTCCCCTGAGGTGAAACAGGCCCCCACTCTCCTGGATTTTCAGAAAGGTGTAAAAACATAGCTCGGCAGTTTTGTTTGGGGGTCACAGAAGAGCACCAAACCATAGAGCCCTGAAAACCCTCCCCACCATTTAATTAACTTTCAACATACATTTTTAATCCATCCTTTCTTTTTAAATTGTAAATTTCATATATTGTTTTTATGTTTTAATATTTGTGCACCACCCAAAGTGCCTCTATGAAGGAGCTGGGTGATAATAAAATATAAAATAGAAATGATAAAATAAAATAAACTTTAAAAATACGCAAACAAGCAAGTGTTTATATAAGACCCAGTCTTATTTTTTTGGGGGGGTCCAAATTAAGCACTAGAACTTATTTTTGGGGAAACACAATTTCAGGGTGTTCAGCCCCTCTGGTATGTGCATAAGAGGCGGCAAGTGCAAGGGGACCGATGATATACGGTAGCAGCTGCAGCCCGCCAATCCCTTGGTTGGTGTATTCTGGGGCTGTGCAGCCCGCACAGTGCAAGTGAGTTGATTCCCTTCCAAGCAGTAGAGGGAAGCAGAGATCGATGGGGAAGGTCAGGTGATCTGGATGTGTCACAAGGGCTGCAGGAAAGCTGAGAGTCGATGGGCCAAAGCGGGTGGGCGGCCATTGGAGGCTTGCCTTTGTGTGGTGACACTGGCAGCAGATAGAGGGAGAGACACAGGGCAGAAGGCAAGCAATCCTGATGTGCCACATGAGCTTCAGGCAAGTTGACACATGTGAAGATGAGCCTTCTGTTGCCACCCACCTGCTCCAGCCCACTGACTCTGTTTTCCTGCAGCCCACATGGCACATCCAGATCACATGCCTCCCCTCTCCTCTTCCTCTGACTGCTGCTTGGACAGGTAATCAACTCACCTGCACTGCATGGGCTGTAGCTGCTGTGGGACACCATCAGCCTGCCTGTGCTCACTGCCTCCTGTGCTGGCCTCCTGTGCTGACCCACCCTCCTTCACTAGGACTTATTTTGGGGTAGGTCTGTGTGGGCATGCTGTCATGGACTGTACAATTACAAACTCCATTGAAACATACATCTGGATAGTATGAAATATCATTTCGGGGCTCTGTTACAATGATAAATGCAAGAAGGGTAATTATAACATCTAAATATTTTTTCTACAAAGTGTGTAGCCCCCAACTTGAAACAGTCTCTTTTGGTCTAGGTGAATTATGTTTCTGATCATGCTGTGGAACATACCTGTTTCTTTTTGCTAAGTTCCTGGAACAGTGGCTTTTACAAAGTTTTGAGGAAAAAAACAGGGATAATGTCAGCATTTAATTTGCCTTGATATTAATCCAGTTTAGTGTAATCCAAGTATTCTAACTTCAAAAACCTGTGACACTGGGCTAGAATAATCAGTTCATATACACCGTATGCCTCTGAGATTGCACTGCCATTTAACTCCCATATAAAATTTAAACCTAATAGAACTAAGGAATACTGGTGGAAGAATGCTGCATATAAAGCCTTTCATAGCTAGAAACTACAATGCTAAAAGGTTTGAGATATAATTATATTACAGTGAGGAAAGTGAAAAAGAAAAACAACCTAAAATCAGTGACACTAAATCGCATACGTATAATGATGTCCTTTTTAAGTGCTGACATGTACAGGGACAACAATAACCCTAATTGTCTTACTAAATAGAGGTGATAAAGATCTATTGCAATCTTCACTTGCAATATCTTTGTGTCCTCCTATATGGGCATTGTATTGCTGAGACAGATTTGATGCAGCTTGTAATCAAATTCCATACATCATTTGAATGACACAGGCAAACAGTTTAGTGTTTTCTTCTCTGAACTAAATTGGCAGAACAAAAGATGAAAATAAATGAAATGGAAATGCTTCCTGTTCTGAAAACACGATGAAAAGGCAATATTTGTGACAAGCTGGCTAACTTTTTATGTGGTAGGAATTTTGAAGTAATACAGAGAGAAAAACCAGTAGAATGAAGATTGATACAACACTTCTTATAGTATTCTTCATACAGGATATTGTCTACTTTAATACAATATTATGTTTTGTGTATATGTGCCTTCGACTCAGTATTGACTCCTGGCTACTGCCTGAACTAGTTCCCTGCAGTCTTCTTGGCAAGATTTCAGAAGTGGTTTGCCATTGTCTCCTTCCTGTAGCTGAGAGAGAGAAAGCGAGAATTGCCCAAGGTCACTCAGCTGGCTCCATGGCAGGAATGCAACCTATGATCTCCCAGTTTCTAGCCTTGTGCCTTAAACACTACAACAATAAGCTGTCTTGCTAAATGATTATATAAAGTATTATCTAAATTAATAGAAATAGCACTTATATACCACTTCACATTGCTTTACAGTCCTCTCTAAGCAGTTTACAGAGTCAGCCCCCAACAACTTGCTCCTCATTTTATCGACCTTGGAAAGATGGAAGGCTGAGTAAATAGACAAGAAGAAATAAGTGTTGAATATTACACACAAGATTTATGTTGGTAAAAGTGGCAGAACCAAGATGCTGCCTGGATTTGTTTTCTGAGTTTGGTAGAGAGATAAGGCTTCTCAGCTGAGATGAACTAAAACAAGATTTTTTTCATATCAACAACAAAAAAGAGCAACAAAATTTTTATGAATTATATTTTTTTGAGAATAAGACTATGCATTCTTGTCCCGTTAATAGCATTAAAATGGGTGAAGGACATTTTTCATTCAAATTTGGTATCATCAGCTTTCAAATATCTAACACAAATTAAATGACTTCAAAATCAATGCTTTACCTTTGCATTATTTCCTATATTCCATACCTACCTAGATTCAGGTTAAACCTAAACCTAAGTGAAGGAAAGTGTTAATATACAACATTTATTTATGTGACATTACCATTAGAGATTGGACAACCATTTGTCTGAAATGGTATAGGGTTTCCTGCCTGAATAGGATGTTGGGCTTGACGACTTCCAAAGTTTCTTCCAACTTTATTATTCTGTTATTTACATTTTACACCAATATATTGTATACCTCATTAAACTTGATTCTCTAGGACTTGAAATGGCAAACTCCCTTCAACTCCAGATTTGGTATGCTTTATTTCCAATGGGATTCCAAGCATAAGAATGTACAGAGACCTCTACTGGATCAACTCAAAAGTTCATCTAGGTTGGTATCTTGCTTATTACAGTAATAAATAACAGACCTTTTGAAATATAAATGATCCACTGGTTTCAAACAATATGCATAACCAATAAACTCACTGACAAATAAATTTTCCTTGAATCGAACTGCATTGAAGAAGCTTCTTGGTTCAGAAATGAAACATTTTTAAAGAAACCCCTCCAAAAAAGTCCAGTTGCCTTTTGGAAAAGCACCTATGGGAAGCTGGTGTTTGTATAATCTGAATTGTCCATACTGAATTAAAATTACTAACTCAGATTTGCATTGCAGATTTTTGTCTATTTATTGAGGTCCCATTTATTGCTAAGCCTTTTGTAAACTGAATAAGCCATAATTATCTAGGTCAGAATAACATGAAAAATCACATACTGTAGTTGACCAACCATGTTAACTGCATTAACAAAATATAGTAAGTGTAAAACAATCAATTCATGTTTTCACGTAGCAATATGTACAAAATAAAGATAAATATTTTACAAAAAAATGAAGGCTAACATTTATCCTTTGCTGTACCCAAATTATTGCTTCACAATTAAGAATAACATGTTGCTAACCCAACTGGACACAAGAAGCAGGAGTTTCATAGTAGGAGAGAGGAAACATTTTATTAGATACTTTTTATCATATATGCTTTATTTTTGAAATTCTTCACATTTTATTATGCAGTGCTCTTATCAACATATGGATAAAATTATATGCAAGATTATACAGTCCATGGAAAAGCATTAAGGAATTATCCATGAAAAATGTTCATTTTTGAAATAATACAAAGTAATGCATGTGATTTTCCATGCAGGGTTCTTAAACAGGCTTTATACTAGGGATGAATTGATTCCAAAAAGATACTTCAGTGCTTAGAAAGAACCTTATTTACATGGCGCTTTCATTTTCTTTGTAGAAAATGTAGCTTTATTTGTAGAAGCTTGTATTGGCTAGGGAAAAGATGCACTTGAAATTTAAGCAGGCTATCAAAATTTAAGCATATACCGACAAGGTATTCTCTTGTTAAAAACTATTATGGTTTTTTTGGGGAAAGGATGAATTAATTTGAAAAATATTGCAGGAAAAAAAATCCATCTGTGACATTATAAGTGGCAGATCTATTTAAACTGAATTAATCTTACTGAGTGCAATTTGTAATATATAAAATTTAAATATAAACTTGAAATATGTATAAAATGTATCCTATCACTTGAGAACAAGATTATTTAAATACAACTTTAGCTTGAGTTCATCAGTATTTGCATTTGAGTTTAAATCACAAATGTCAAAATAAATTAGTACCTGAAAGGAAAACTCCACATAATTACACAATTATTGTACCTGAAGAAATTGTGGGGTTTGCTCTGTATGAAATCAATAATTTCAAAGATTTTATGCTTTCTGTGAAGTTATCCAATGATTCATTATCTTGCCTGCTTACTCAGTTAAGTAGAAGTGTAAAGACGTAGGTTTGGTAGTAGCAGCAAAAATGCATTTTGTTAATATGGTAAACACTTACTTATACCCTTTTTGATGTGGCTTCATTTACTTTCCCTCAATTATATTCAGTTTTGAGTGTAGTCTTAAGAATGGTTAAAAAGTGAACGTGACCTTTGTACTCCACATATTATATTGCTAAAGTAAATCCAGAGTTGGGTTCCTACCAGTTCGGACCGGTTCTATAGAGTAGGTAGTTGTTTTAGGGGGGGAATTTTCTTTTTGAATTTTTTCCAGTTTTTTTCCTTCTGTACAGAAGCTGAGTTTCCAGCACTGTGCATGTATCACCATCTTGTTTTTGGCCTTTTTTAAATTTTTGGAATTTTTTTCTACTGTGCATGTGCACATCCACTCGGTGCAGGAGGCAGTGAACCAGCAGCGAGGTAAGTTAGAACTCACCCCTGAGTAAATCTTACAATGGCCCAGACAGTGAGGTAAAGAGTAATGCATTTTGACAATGGTAATTCATCAATATCTAAAGGAAAATAATTTCCCAACTTTGATTCAAATTATTTTGCTGTCATCAACTACCATGTTCCCCCGAAAATAAAACCCACCCTGAAAATAATACCTAGCCTGATTTTTGTGTGGGCCTAATATAAGCCCCACCCAAAAAAACAAGCCAGGGGGGATGGGTGTGGCCAGCAGAAGAGGTGAGCGCACAGGGACCGATAGTGTCTGACAGCAGCCTCAGTCTGCCAGCCCCTTGGCACAGCACAGATAAGTTTGAGCATGGAGGCAGAGGTGAGGGGAGACAGACTATCTGGATGTGCTATTTGTGCAGGTGCAAAATAAGACACCCCCGGAAAATAAGGTCCCCCCCCCAAATGAAACTAAGACCTGGTCTTATTTTCAGGAAAACATGGTAATATATTGTAACTACCATATTTCAACTTTTTTGGGGGAGGGATCTTGTGTATTTTTATCTCTGTCCAACATGTATTTAGTGCAAACATAGCTATGTTTTCACATGTTACAATACATGAACAATCTGATGTAGCAATTGCAAATTTCAGTCTGAACGTTTTATATGTTTTATTCACATTATTTTACCAATAACATGGAATACATGCAAATCTTTTGCTTTAGATGTATTAGCCTGGATTCAAACTAAATCATCCTTATAATAAACCCATTGAAATTAATGGATTTACATTAGGCAATATGTGATTTGAATGCAATTAATTTTTTTATGTCTGTGGCTTTCTTGGAACTTTGAAGTAGAATAACATGAAGGCTCTGTCAATATTGGTTTATAAATGTAAGTTTAATATAGTACAATAGGAAACTGCAAATTTAATTACATGCTTTTAAAATAAAGCATCTGCAAATACCTGTTGGAGGTGACTCTTCAAGAAAGACTTCAAAATCTATTTTTAGATGCTGAATGAACTTAAAGATTTTCACTCTAATTCCGTCTCAGCATCCAACACTCTTTTTATTTAATTAGCTTCTTCACTAACTTTAATTATCCAACTATGTGTATTCAAAGAAGAAACATTCCTTCACAGTCTGCCAGAACTCTGCTATTCAAAAAGCACACAAATGAAATACTGGCTATAAATCAGGAAGGGGAAAAAAAACAAATCAGCAGTAACCGGTCTATAACTAATGATCTATAACTAATTAATTTGAAAAATTGAGGATATGTGGAACAGATACTGCTAGTCCTCCCTTACTGACTGCAATTGGGACTAGCAACTCATTTGCTAAACAATACAGTTGTTAAGTGAAATGTCCTGTGACTGTGCTAGACTTATGTTGGTTCTGCTACATCTGTTAAGTGAATCACCATGGGCCATTAAATGTGACATCATATGACCAAGACTTGCAACTTCCTGCCAGCTTCCCCATTGACTTTGCTTGTCAGAAGCTGGTTATGAAGATTGCAAATGACAATGATCTGTGATGCTGTGACCAGTGTAAATGTTTGAGGACCATCAATAAACCTACAATAAAGGGGAATATTTGTAGGTTCACGCTGAACTGAAGGCTGTTTTGGTGCTCTCTGAGCTTGGTTATTTTCTTGCAGATGTTTCATTACCCAAACTAGGTACCATCATCAGTGCTAGATTAGCCTGATCCTGTTACCTAGTCTGGGTAATGAAACTGTCTGCAAGAAAACAACCAAGCTCACAGTGCACAAAAGACCATTCAGCAAACCCACAGTTGCTGAACAAGGCAGTCAATGAGTATTCCCTATACTTTAAAAAGTATATGAAATATTTTTATATTTCAGCAAAATATGTCCTTAGTCCTACTCTTATAATGAATGCTACAAGCCAAATCGTTTAGATAGGGATATAGCTATGAATTCAGTTTAACTTACAACGCTGACATATAAATATCCCGAGTTATTTTCTAAATATGATTATTGCACTTTTATCACCTAAACACTGCCTTAATAAAACAGATTAATTTAGACATGGTAGAAATATAGCACAATTTAAAAGTTGGTAATATTCTTCCTGTTAAAGATTGTGAATCAGTCTACTAATGGTCTGGAACAAAGAAATCCATTTAAAAACTATTTCAGAAAATACTCACCGACTCTAAATGGGCAATCATTCATCATTTAGGAATTGTAAAAATCAATATATGAAAGTATAGTAGCTTATGTTTTTGTTTGGATAAGTTTTAGGTATTACGTTATGGCTGCAAAATCATGGACTGCATGAGGACATATTTTGATTTGGACATATGAATGTTTTCTATTTCATTTGTACTGTACATTAAAGACTTGCTCCTTTCAGGAGCAATGCCATCCAAAAGCTTTTACCTTAATCAGAGATTTATGTTTTACCTTAAACATTAACTTAGAATATAATAGAAAGATGAAGTAACCAGTGTTCAAAATACATATTAATTGTTCGATTGCATTCCATTAAGTCATTCTTAATATCTTTTCCAAGGCCTTCATGGCTGCTTTACCCAATGCTAAACAGAACCTACCCACCATTATGTTATCTTCATTGCCAATTCTGTCATTATTTATATTATTACATGATTGTCTTCTTTATATTTAATTTTAGTTCTTTTTTCCTCCAGTTCCAGTACTGGGGTTTACAGATTCTTCGGATTTTCTGCTAATATGGCAATATCATCAGCCTAATATAGCTTATTCATGTCTCTCCCTTCAATTTTAAAACCATGTTCATCTTCTTCCAATCCAGCATCACTTAATAAATGTTAAATATACACTATATGTTTCATAAAAATGGGGAGAGTATAAAGTATGGTTGCAAATCAAGAATCTTACTAATCTTATAAGTACTGGTAGGACTTTAATATCTTGGCTCTGAGTGGATTACATTAGAATAAAAATTTATGTACAACTATTTCCTTCCTATCATTTAATGATTATTTGGATTTTTGTAGTTCAGTTATAGGTGAGTAATATATATAACACTCTTAGTATTTCTGCTCCTTTATTTTTCCAGTTAATGTTGAGTCAGAGAAAAATTTTCCATGGTACATTTGAGCCTTCAGGAGAATCTAAGTCAAGCTGTAAACCTTCATGAGAGGGAGATGACATCACTTCCACAGAATCTTCTGTGGAAGGAAGGATTGAAAAAGTCTGCCTGGAAAATGTAGTTTTCAAGACAATTTAAATCAGGGGTGTCAAACTTGTGCCCCATGGGCTGAATGTGTCAAGCGCTGGCCGCCCCAACCCTGGTTTAGCAAAGAGGAAAAAAGTCTTGATACGTCACATAATGATGTGACGACGTGAGTTTGACACCCCTGATTTAAATCTCTTTGGTAACAGTCATCAAAGTTACATGCTGAACCAAGGTTACATGTTATAGCTTGTGAATTTAAATCAAATGTGTGGTTTAAATTAACCAGAGGTTTCCTTTATTTTAAGAGTGATTACATAGCAGTAATAGAATTGTGGTATTAAATATTTAAGCTTAATTTTAGTCAAATATCTGTTAAAACAGTTTTTCCCATTGTCTTCAATTGGATGGAAAGAAAAAAAAATATCCTGACCTTTTTTTTTTTTAACTAACTCTTTGGGAGAAAATTAATTTGTGACCTGTCTTCTGCAGGTGTAATTGAACAATCACCAGTCTGAATTGTATGTTTCCTAATTGTAATTAATTATTCTATCACCTAGTGCGGATATGCTTCTTAGTTCTTCAAGTGTCCTTGCCAGGCTGTAACTTTAATTTCCCTCTCACCAACAAGTTTCAGTGAACTAGAACTGGCACTCAGGAAAAAAATATGCATACACATACACCCCCACTGGATGTCTGAAAAACCTTTGAGAAACCTTGACAAGCTTGCATGGGGAAGGAGCATGAATGACATTTAATAGGAAACTGATTTAGGAAATTCAAGCTGATGTGTGAATGTGACTGATAAGAGGACAGAGTTGCAAAACAAGGTCAATGGTGGCTTAAAATAGCCCAGGGGAAATTTACAGAGCAGGAACCTTTGTTATGGATGCTTGAGTGCTTTGTCTGTATCAATTATACAGATTTCTAATGCAAGTAAACTGAGCCCACTAATCTCATTTGCCAGATTTGCCAAATTCCTTGCTATTTGGAATAATATTAAGGAATAATGGAGGGTGTGCTATTGCCTGTGTCAGGCTGTTTGGTTGTTGTGACAGCTGATATTTTTTCTTTTAAATATTAAGATCTTATTATTTTAAAGCTTCCTTATAAGACCATTATTTTTCTAAGCTCCCTTTTTATTGTTAGTCTTAGGGTGTTCTCAATGTTTTCAGGATCTGATCTAGGTTTATTTCTTAAACCATCAAGAAGTAGATATTTTGAGAGTGGAATGTTCAAAGGCTTTGTAATTCTGAAGGATCCAATACATTTGGGATAGCAGATTGACAAAGGTAGGTATATAATAACTATAAAGTAGAACACCAGTACTCATGTGATATGATTCCACAACCCGTTGAAATCTGTGTTTACATTGAACCGGTGCTTTCTTTTGAGATTTTCAAAAAGCTAAAAGGAAATTCAGTAATTTTGATCACAAACAGGTTAACTTCTTCTACCAACCTGGGCACACAATGTTTATTTCATTTATCAAATTTATTTGCCCCATCTTGCAGTTCAAGGTGACAATATTATAAATTCACAGTGTTATTATCTATTTAATTAGTAATGTGATTCTATTATAGTTATAAGATGGCTGTCAAAATATGAAGAGGTTAACAAGTAAGCAACTTACATGTATGAAATCCATTCTTATTTTTCTTGATTACATGACTATGCATTTATAAATAGCATAAATGCATAGTCATGTAATCAAGAAAAATAAGAATGGATTTCATTACATGACTATGCATTTATAAATAGCATAACCAAAGTTGTAATTTAGACCAACAATGCATATATTGTATCTAAATAATCTACCTAAACTAATAAATTTTGGTTCACAGAACTAATTGAGGTGAGAATTGTCTCAAGTTAACTAAATACTTAGTATATGCTATTCCTGATAATCCACACAACATTCTAAATAATTAATGGTTTCTATAGCTTGCATAATCTAGCTGAAACATAGATCACACAAGATATCATAACACAGATAAAACTCTCACCTGCATAGCTTTAGGAAAGTGACATACAAAAAACATATTCTAGTAACTAGGTCAAATTGTTTTTTGAGGGAAATTGTCAGCCTAAAAGCAGCATTGAGATAAAACAGGCATTCTGGTAACTTTCAACTAGAGAGCACTTCATACCTCTGATGAAAGGGACTTCATAAAAGCTTTATTACTTTTGATGGAGCCAACATATTTTTATGAATATTGTATAATATTTTCACATTGTTTTCATGTGTGGATTGATTGATTACAATAGTAACAGAATGCAGAGTAAGAGTCAGATGCAAAAGCCCCCAGAATATACATATAGATTACTCAATCTATATCTTGATTTCCATTGTCTTGTTCTGCCCTCTGCACTGGCTGAAATGGCTCAGAGTTAGGAGGAGGAGATAAATTGTGAACAATATCTTGAGGTGGACATCAAAAATAAGGTACATATTTGCTTGAATAACAATAAAACTGGGTGTTGATTCAGGAGTTCTGGCACAGAACATTTTCTTTGGATTGCTTCTGGCTAAGAATAATTCATTAATTACTACAAGCAGTGACTGCTCTTCTATAAAGCTTTCTGAATTTTGGAGCTTCAATGGAATGGAAACCAGAACATCATTGCTTCTATTTTATTCATATGGGATATGATAGATTTGGCCATTTGAATCCCACAAGGCTATGCTCAGTACTGGATCTTTCTCTAGTAGTGATTACAATGTATATGTTTTCCTCACCTTTAAAACGCACTATATAGCACAGTGTTTCTCAACTGTGGTGACTTTAAGATCTGTGGACTTCAACTCCCAGAATTCCCCAGCCAGCTGAGCTTGCTGAGGAATCCTGGGAGTTGAAGACTACAAATCTTAAAGTTGCCAAGGTTGAGAAACACTGCTATAGCATGTTGGCAGGGAAGCTACCAAATCAGAGGACAACTATACACACCTGAAGGCACATTACACAAATAGTTCTTGGTATTTACATCATAAGGCACCTTATTTTCCTTCTTCAGCAAATGGATCTTTGTGAGTCTATCAGTAATCTGAAAAGTTGATTTTTTGTTAAAGATTCTTCTTACATTTCAGTAAAACTTCATGTAAACCATTTTCAGGACAGGTCCTGACAATCAGATTAAATGCACTGTATACCCATGTTTCTGGAGCTAACTATTTGCAAAAATTGTGTGCTTAGGTCAGTATCTCCCCCCCCATATAGTCCATCCATCAGCATCACCTATATAGATATTTTTCCCCACATAGGGAAGTGGGTAGTAGCAGCTGAAGACCGCAATGGATGGGCATAAACTTAAATAATCATTCCATTATTTCACCCCTATAAAATTTAATTAAAATTAATAAACAATCTAAGAGGCTATCTGAAGAACAGTTTTCCCCACAGAAATGGCAATGAAGGCTATTAATGACCTTTGGACACTTTTCCCAGACTATCTCCATTCAGTTTCTTTATGGAAAGTGTACAGTTCTTGGAAAATGTCCTTTCATTGGTGGTATATACTTTCTGGAATTTTGTCCTAAATAATCATTACTGCACCCAGATTGTAAGCTGTTTTTTTTCTTTGTTCAGTAGCCTAGTAAAGGTATGGATTGTGTAGGTTTATTAATTTGATTTTTGTAGGTGGTCTTGATGAAAATAACTAAATACTCACGTTGCCTATAGGAAGAACAGGAGAAACAGTGAATATGTGACATGTTAGGTACTGTATTTACTGCAAGTAAACATTGTTTGTGATCTAAAGGGATAACATGTGAGATTATGGCATTATTTGTGTTATATTGTTTAAAGTCTCAGAAAAGAATTAATTCAGGTTAGAAGACACTTTCCTATATCTTCTATGCAGTGTCAGGTTTTAATGAAAATCTGTGAAAAGAAAACTTGAATAGCTAATGACAATATACGCATTGTAATAATCAAAATATGATTTATGTTGAACAGCAAATTAGGGACACAAATAATTTTATTCTGCTTCTCTTGTTCTGTATGGGAATTAAAGAATGTCCAACCTTACATTAATAAATGTCACTGCAGTATTACACTTTCGACACATGCAAGGTTATTCTGTAGAAAGATAATTTAGCCAACATTTGTCAACATAGTTGATTGTTATCTCCAGTCAGAGAAGGTTCATCATTGTTAGCTGAGGTCGATTCATCAGTAAACAAATAACATAGAGCATTGCAGCTTTTGTCATTGCCATTCAATATCAAAAAGCTCTTTCAACCTTGAAGAATAAGGTTAGAGCAGTGAAATGGCTCCAAATAAATAAAATCATTAAATAATAGAATGGTGTTATACTGAACCTTTCTTTGTACTTTGGTGATATTTTCAGTGTCTTTGCAAAGGAAGAAGAGAAATAAATTCACAAAGCAGAAATTTGTACATGTTTCTTATAGAATGAAGTAGTAAGGGAACTGTATTTAGCATATATGGAATACAAAATGACTGAGAGGATCTTTATTATTTTGTTGCTGTTACTGTATTTCAAATGCTATTCATCACACTATAAAGCACAAATTTTCTAAAACAAGATGTCAGCCCTATGAGGTAGACCAGATTAGGAAACTGACTGTATGTGAACTATACAGATAATCTATATGGAGATAGACTATCATGCAAGAATCTTGTAAGTCCTTTCTCCCCCTCAGTTTTTCATCAAAAGAGAAATTGGAAGGGAAGTGGTTGAATTACTTTTTTTGTAGCATACACAATACATTTTATTGCACTTTCTTGGACTTCATCAATGATACTTCCTCTTAGATAGGTTAACAAAGGAGTGGCACAAGGCTGTTTACTCTCCCCTTTGAATAAATAATGTTGAATATATATTAAGGAAAGATGGATTGGAAGATGAGAGTGATTTTAAAATTGAAGGAAGAGACATTGATAACTGTTATGTTGATGACACTCCCAATAGCTGAAAATACAAATTTTCTGCAAGCTTTAAAAGTATAAATCGAAGAACACAATGAAAAAATGGAACTACAATGAAATTTGAAGACCAAACTAATGACAAAAGGTAATCAAACAACCTTAAAATTGGCAATGTACATAGCATACTATTGGATATACAGTATGTAATCCATTCAGTTTTAGGAGTGATTTTCCACTCTAAGACAACCAAAAACTTAAATAATGTCAAAAAAGCAAAAAACAAAACAAATACCTGTTTTTTAACTTCAAAAAAGGATACTGACTGAAAGTCAAATAGCTTATGCTCAGACAAACACATGTTGATATTCAGGACTTTGGAAGAAGCTTTTCTAGCTGAATTTGGATATCCAACATCAAAGATATCATTTTAAGAAGACGTGGTAGATAAGATTATTTACATAGCCTTGGGGATTGTCTAGTGTATTCAATCAGCTATCTATTTCAGACAGTTCCTATCTCTAAAAAATATTTCAATATGTAACTATGGAATTATTCAAAATATGAAACTTCTCTGAGAAAAATGTTTGACAAAGGGAGCTACAAGGTGCTTTTAGAGATGTATTTTTTCATGCAAATTGTTTCAGATCCAACCACCTAGCAAGCCCTTTCCAGTCTCAAACACACCAAATGCATTGGATTACAAATTCCACTTCTACACTGTCTGGTATTGAAAATTGTCCCAATTTTTTAAGTAGGAAAGGCTGGGAAGATCTCTATCTAGAACCTTAGAAGGTTGCTGCCAATTGCTACTTACAATACTGAAGTCAGTGTACCAATAACTTGGTCTGTTTGTTTCAATGGGATGTGAATTTTATTTCCATCTGTTATCCTATACTAACAATGATAGAAATAGTCCTTCAGCATCTTTTCTCTAAAGGACATATATTTGAATTCACATAGCATGAAGAAAAATGAAGCATTACTAGAGCACTAATTTACTCAGTCTATTTTTATATGTATTGCTTTTATATATTTTCCATTTTTGCACCTGTTTTTAGGCCTGTTTGAGTTCCCCTCTACTATGAAGTTATTTGTACCATCTTAGGAGAAAGGTTTTGAAAACTGGCTTTAAAATACATCTACATGGATTTTTAAAGCCATTTAAAAAGAAAGACTGGGTGGAGGGAAAGAGAAACAGGAAAAAAAAATGTAGTCCCTATGTACCGTGTGATATAATCTCATTGTTACTTTGCCAATTGCAGGCTTTTCCTTCCCAAATATTTAAGGCTAAATCCCCAACCACACCTTTCAAATGTTTCCTACTACTGGTCTAACATGTAGAATATATGGAGAAGAAAGTCACGGTGCAGCCATACATATTGTACCTGTGTACAAGCCTTCCTGACAGATGAAGGACTTGGAGTATTTGGAGCAATATCAAAGGCATCAGAAACTATAGTACTAGGAGATGACACTAAGACTGCTTTAATAGACTTCAGAGAAAAACCTATTATAGGCCTAGCTGGTTTATGAAGTCAAGATGATTTATTTAAAAAAAAGCATTCCAACAATCATAATTACCTCTAATTGTACCCAAATAGTTGGGATGAACATCTTGCTATGGTTGAGAAATTATTGTCGTAAAAATATGAAAGTTGCGATGAGACAATTACAGCTTATTGTTTCAATGAAATGGCCTTGAATTTTTATTTTGCCTGCACATGCAAGCTTAGGTCATCAAAATGCAGAATTTATAGCAGTTATTAAAGTGTACCATTTTGTAGACCATCTGGACAGTAATTAATTATGACAAAGAGTTATAGAAAGCCCAACTATCTCTTAATGCAACTACCTTATAGGATTGGAAGAGACACTGGAAGAGAGAGTGCTATGCATATTGCTTTGACTTCTCAGAGGAAATACAGGATCTAAATCTAATGAATAACCCTTTACTAAAACTATATCAGTGACTGATATTGTGCACCAGACAATCTGATTGCTTTAGGATCCCACATTGTATTCACTGTGTATTGTGACCAGCTCACACTGTTGTCATTATTATCTTTTGGTCCCTTTGGATCAATTTTGACTCTTGGTGATTGTCTGGACAAGTCTCTGAAGTTTTCTTGCTAAGATTTCAGAAGTGGCTTTATATTGCCTGATTTCTAGGACTGACAGGGAATGATTGGCCCAAGGTCACCCAACTGGTTTCATGCCTAAAGCAGGACTTAGCTACTACACTAAACTCAAATATTATTTACTAGAAAATATTTGAAATGTCATAACATTTTAATGATAGCTTGCTAAAATATTCTAACACATTTTACTTTTAACTTTTATATTTTATGATTTTCAGAGTGAAATCACTCTGAATTCATACAGTGATCAGTCATATTTACTTTTTATTATTTTTATGTAATGTTTATTTACATTTCACGATTTGCAGATGAAGACAGGAGCTTGGCAGATTGTTTTGTGCCTATGTTTAGAAGGGAAGTTCATAAAATTTGCAGACGACATCAAGCTGGCAGGAATAGTCAATACTGCAGAAGTTAGGCTGAAGATGCAGAAGGATTTTGATAGACTTGAACCTATCTAACAAAATGTAATTCAATGGTGAGAAAAGTAAGGTTGTACATTTAAGCAAGAAAAACCAAATGCACAGGTATAGAATAGGTGGTACTTGGCTCAATAGTAGTAACTGTGAGACAGATTTTGCAGTCCTAGTGGACAATCACAGGAAATATTGTATGAGTCAGCAGTGTGCTGCAACTGCCAAAAAAGCCAATATACCGTATTATTCAGAATATAAGATGCACCATGATTTTGAAGAGGTAAACAAAAGAAAAGTTTTTGTGTTCCCCGCCTCCCAGGAGCACTCTATAAGCATCCCAAACCCTCTGTGCATCCTGCTTTGGTGAAAAATGGGGCATGCAGAGGGTTTGGGAGGCCTGTAGAGTGCTCCTGGGGGCTGGGGAGGGCAAAAACGAGCAAACGGGCCTATTTCTTTGCAAAAAAGGGAGTGTTTTTGCCCTCCTAAGTCCCCGGGAGCACTCAACAGGCCTCCAAAACCCTCTGCATGCCCATGAAAAAAATGGGACAGTTTTTTGCAAAAATGGGACATACGTGGCGGGGTTTTGAGAGGCAAAAAATGGCTGTATTCAGTGTATAAGATGCACCAACATTTCCACCCTCTTTTATGAAGGGGAGGGAAGTGTGTCTTATACTCCGAAACGTACGGTAATTCTAAACTGCATTTTACAGAGGTATAGAGTCAAGATCATGTGAATACCACTTTATAATGCCTTGGTAAGACCACACCTGGAATACTGCATTCAGTTTTGGCACCACATTATAAAAAAAGTTGTTGAGATTCTAGAAAGAATGCAGAGAAGAGCAAGAAAGATGATTAGGGGACTGGAGGCTAAAATATATGAAGAACGGTTGCAGAAATTGGGTACGTCTAGTTTAATGAAAAAAAGGACAAGGGCTGACATGAAAGCAGTGTTCCAATATCTAAGGGGCTGCCATAAATAGGAAGGAGTCAACCTATTCTCCAAAGCACCTTAAGGTGGAGCAAGGAGCAATGGATGGAAACTAATCAAGGAGACAACCAGCATAGAACTAAGGAGAAATTTCCTGACAGTTAGAACAATTAATCAGTGGAACAACTTGCCTCCAGAAATTGTGGGTGCTTGTAACACTGGAGGCTTTTGAGAAGAGATCGGATAGTCATTTGTCTGAAATATTGCAGGCTTTCCTGCTTGAGCAGGGGGTTGGACTAGAAGATCTCCTATGTCCCTTTTACTCTGCTTCTCTGTCTTTATTTCACTATATTGCTTATTTAAATGAATATGCTTCAAGCAACATATTATTACAGATATTACAGATTGAAATATTTAATTATATAAATTGAATGATATTGAAAGGTGAGACCTTTCAGGAAACAAAATGGGTGGAGACAAGAATTCTTAAAAGTTATATGTCAGTTATAAATAAGTAACTGCTTAATTATTTGGTTGCACGTTGCTATTTAAGTTTTAATGTTCCAGTTTAAAAAGATATAAATCATTGCTTCAGTCTGGAAAACACATTTAAGCCTGTGTTGGTAAATTGAAGAGTTAAATTATTTCAGAATAGTGAGTTTTCTGATTTTTAAAAAATACATAATATATATGCAGATGATTCCAGCTGGCCTCTACAAGTTTACTACGTTACTTTTATATAGAATTGTAACATATGATCACTTTATTACCTGGATACCATCTGTTAGATCAGTTGTACAGATCAAGTGTAGAAAAAAGTTAGATGGAGTTGGAGAATTAATTCCTGAATGTATTAGAAATACTATTCAGAAATGCTTTTATAATTCTTGTCTTTTAGGATCTGACAACTACATTCCTATACGATTTAACAATGCTGCTGTTTTAAATGTCCAGACATTAAGATATCTTAAGAAGATATCTGTTTATATTAAGAACACAAAAATAAAATTGATTTAAATCTGAAGTATTATATACCAAAATTACATCAGGCATATTAATGAAATTGGATCTATTATGTAACAGGTATTTATTTTTAATATTAATTAAATGTAATAGAACTAGGTTTAATGGAAATTACTTTAAAATTCTATGGATTTTATGGATAAAAAGCTATGGATACTAGAGATTCTCATTTGTATTATCTTGATACGAAGAAGAAAAGGCCACAACATAAATAAAACTGAGATTTAACTCCTTATGAATTAAGGAAAAAAAGAGTTACATTTGGATTGTACTGGGAATGGTTATTTTAAAGATTAAAACAAAATCCTACCTTTATATAAATGTTTTAAGTGAACGAAATTAAATATTTTCTTTTACACACCTAAATGTTAAGAGATGAAATTACTTCTAGGTAAATGGAAAACAGCCACCTTATTACCATCCTGGAATGGTGATTGGAAACTTTTAAGGTTGATTACTAAGAAAAGACATTTTTAAAATTCAGTTAAATATTTAGTCAGGGAAAACACAGACGCCTCTCTGTTTTCTTACACTTTTACAATCATAAAATCTGGCAGCACCTTTTCAAGCTAAACTATTTTATCAAAAGGCACAAACTATCGTTTACTTGAACTATCACCTGAAAAGGTGCTACCAGACTCTTGACTACCATGGACTGACGCTACAGTTCATTTAGTAACCAATCAAAGTTTCAACGGTACTGAAAAAAAAAGATTTAGGACTGTTTTTCCAAACAAATGACCATTGCAAGATCCTGGTGGTCACATGATCAACATTCAGATGCCTCGCAATTGACTCACTGGGGTCACATGATTACCTATTGCCACCTTCTGACAAGCAAAGCCAGATTCACTTAACAACCATGTCACTAACGTAACAGTTGCAATGCTTCACTTAAAAACTGTGGCAAGAAAGGTCATGAAATGGGATAAAATTCATTCAACTGTCTTCACTTAGCAACAGAAATTTTGGGGTCAATTGTCGTACGTTGTACTCCTTTTATTGAATGAGGATCCACATTTTCTTCATTCTGTTCAAAAATATGTCAATGAACTGCTCTGTTGCCCTTGCTGCACAACAATAGCAGAACTCAGAATCTTCTCAGAGTTTCAGCTAATCTATGGGGAGTGAAAAGGTGGCAGGAAATTTTAGGTATCAATAATACACATCCAATGCTTGATTTGTACCAACTTTCTTAGAAATGTTGTGATAAATAATCACCACTAGGTGGCAGAACGAAACAAATTACAGTACAAATACTTTCTGTTCTGCTTACCTTGGGAAATGAACAAGAAGATAACTCCAAGATGTAGGGACTGGATGGATATCATCTCATCATGTTTCTGTTGCAACTAACTTTGTGCATCTTTGGAAAGAATGCTACCAATAGCTTAATCCACAGCCTAAGGGAATCATTATACTTGACTTGGTCTGATTCAGCTGAAGCCAATGAGACTGAAATGCATTAACGTAATAGCTGTGTTTTTACCTGAAGCAGCACTTTAGCTTAGCAATAATGAGGAATGTGGGCTAGTACTCAGCTGGATATATTTCTGTATATTCAACAGTGTCTATAGTGGAGACAAACAAGATTCCCTCTTTTCCAGTTTTGAATATGTGAGCTTTTTCAGGCATACCAAAATAAAGGCACAGGAAAGAGAAAGCAGCATTATAATAGCACACTTACAAGACTGTTTAATGATAAAGATGTTCTGAAGTTAAGCTTAGCTCCTAACAAGAAGCATTTGTCATATAACACCCCAGAAATTGTCAGTATGGGGGGAAAAAAAGACTGGAGAGTGGATGTTATAGTACCTAGAAACAGCAGAATAGAAGAGAAAGAACTATAGGAAACCACAAGTTGCAAGTAGAAGAAAGATTGTAGCAAAAGAAAGCAAAGAGAGTACCTATAGTAATAGTAAAGATTCCCTTAGGTGCAATCCCCAAACATCTGGAGCACCACCTTGAACACCATTGGCATTGCAAAATCACCAGTCAATTGCAAAAAGGCACCTTTATATCCTCCAACAATATTTTTAATACTATCAAACAACCACATCTGCCTATCCCAGATCCTTGGGGAGGACTTGATAATTGGACAAAGATGTCAAATCCAGTCTAAACATCTGTCTGATGTAAGATTAACTTACATAATAAATGTAAATGCCACCATCTACCAATAACTGTGGGCAGCCTACAGTTGTTAAAATATTTTAAAACAAAAATCAATACAAAAACATAAAAACAACACATAACAAAAGAACAAGGATAACAAAGAAAGCAAACCTGGAGGGGCACATAAAGGAAGAAAGGGGTGTTAGTTACCCTTTTCAGAGGCCTGTATGGCAGTGATGGCTAACTTTTTTCTTCTTGTGTGCTAAAAATGGCAGCACGCGTGCGCCAGCGTGCACACACATGCCACCACACAACCCACGCATATTGCACTGTGCATGCCCCCAACATTGGGCCATTTTGCGCTCTCCAGAGGGTTTATTTTTGCCCTCCAGAGGTTTTAGTGAAAAAACGGCCCAATGGGACTTCCGGTTTGCCCGTTGGGGCGTTTTTTACCCTCTGGAGGTTTCAGGGAAGCCTCCTGAAGCCTCTGGAGGATGAAAAACGGCAGAAAATCAAGGCCGAAAATCAGCTGGCCAGTTTTGTGCGCACTGGAGCTGACAGGGCAACGCCTTGTGTGTCCTCAGAAATGGCTCCGTGTGCCACCTGTGGCATACATGCCATAGGTTTGCCATCACTGCTATATTGCTTGGTCCAAGTAGTTTATGAACTGGTTTGATAGTTCCTTCAGGAGAAGGTTTAAACATCCCAGTCTAGCCTGCAGCCCTGAAATTCCCTTGCAGTGTGCAGTGAGAATACTAATCAGGGTCAATACAGTTTAACTTCCAAACCTAGAAGTATCAGCAAGTACTATCACATGTTCATAATTCTTTAAATTTATGATGCATGGATATTAGATTACAACCAATTAGCAGATCTCAGAGTAATTTGTAAGAGGTCTGCATTTCTAATTGTTTAATAATAGCCACCAACAAAAAAAATTTATGTTACTTTAACAAAGAAAACTTTGTTGAAAATCAGGTGTGAACCTGGGTGAATGGATTGGGACCACAGTTTTGGTAATGAAAACAAGTTTTGTGGTTGAATGTATGCTTATCCTGGACTTTTAAGGATAACTGCAGCTGGCTCTTCTTTATGCATTTCAGGTTTCTAAAAAACTAGCTTCATTAAGCCCTTTCACAGTTGCTCTAATGAAGTGTCATCCTTAAACTGAAACAATTTAACTTCTCAGAAAATGTCTTTTGGCCGTGCATGAAAAGTGAGTTATTTAAAAGTAAGATAGAAATCTGCAGGATTCAGTTACCTGGAATTCACTACTTTATCTTTGTCCTGTATCTTTTCTAAGTCCTGATTCATTTAATTGGACTTTGTTATGCAAGTAGGGCATTTGTTTGAATTCCCATGCATGGTTGTGCAAAGATAAATCATTTTAAAAGGGCTGGAGAACCTAAAATTGGTCCCCTCCCAAACTGGTTGATTGATTCCTGGTGACTACTTGAAGTAGTTCCTGCAATTTTCTTGGCAAGATTTCTTAGAAATGGTTTGCCATTGCCTGTTTCCTGGAGCTCAGAGAAAATAGCTCCTGGTCATGCAGGTGGCTTTGGACCTAAGGCAGGACTAGAATTTTAAGTCTCCCAGTTTCTTACAGGTGTCCTATCCACTACTCCAAACCAGCTAGAAAAGTGCTAATACTGTATATTTAATAAAATGATAACAAGCCCAGTGTGTGCACTGTTTGTTGCTGGCTTTTTTACAACTAACTAGAATTTGATTTCCATTTATGTCACTGCCGAAACAAAAGAAGTGAGCATAAGTGAGTAATTAGTAGAATTGAATAGTCTGTAATGTAGAGGATTATTAGATCATTTTAACCTAAGTCCTGGTTTTAATTGGAGCTAATGAGAACAAAAGTGGTTTCTGGGGTTTTGTTGGAGTTAGTAGGGACAACGATAAGCATAATGGACTGTATGTGAGTTGGGCACCCTTTGGCTCATAAAAACAAAGTTTTTGGTCCTAGCATTTCACATTTTGAAACTTCCCGATCAGTAATTGCTTGGTTCAGATTATTGTGACTCATTCCCTCCATCTGGCACCTGAAAAGCCAACAGTTTAAACGGTTTCATTTGCTAGAGAGCAGTGAAGTACTGTAATTAGCTTCATCTGGCGCTCAAACAGTTGTATGCAGTTGGTCATCTCCGGCTTAGTGAACTTTTTTTCCCCCCTAGCAATTTGGGCTTTGGCAACTTCCATAATTATTGTGTGTTTTGAAACATTATCACAATCAGCTTGAGACTTCAAAAACCTGAATCAGCCAATTTATTTTGAGCTGTGATTCATGAGAGCAGAAGCAGACTATCTGCAGGATGAAAACAAATGCTTTAGAAAGGGAGAAAGAATAACTTTGTATGTAAAGTGCTTTACAAATTCTTCACTTTTTAATGATCTCTTCAGTCTTATGCTAAAATACAGAAAATGTTAAACTCAAAAAAGGAATTGAAATGTTTGAGAGATATTGATATTATAGATATATTAGACATCTTATGTCAATCATTATCTCTAATTCTCATGTTCAGCTTTGAATGTTGTTGCTTATGCAGTCAGAACAATACATACTTTTACAAGCTTTTATCAGCCTGTCAGCAGACATTCAGAAGTATACAGAAGTATTGGGGGGGAATGGGACAGAGGTGGGTTCTGAATTTTCCTACTGCCTCAAGCACGCGCGGCAGTCAAAAACTAGCTTCTGCATATGGGCAGAAGCAAAATCCAAGATGGCGGTGCCTACAGAGCCACCGACAGAACTGGCTCCATGATGTCACTGCGGAGTTACTACCTACTCTATAGAACCGGATAGAACCAGCAGAAACCCACCTCTGGAATGGGAGAAATGGAAAAAAGGCAGGAAGAATAAATAAATAAAGGAGTGTTGTGATAATTTCATCACTTGATTCATACAATCAGAATGCCTGAGCTGGATAAGTCCCCTTAAGTCATCTACTCTGCTCCTCTACTCACTACAGGAATCTATTAAACTATCACCACAAATAGCAATCTAACAAAAAACAAATTGTTTGCCCTTGTCACAGGTTGTTGTCCAGCTGCCCTCTTTTACTATAACTCATTGCTTACTAGGAATGGAAGAGCCAGAGTTTAGTGGGCTACTGGAAAAATATTCCAGGTTCTGGCAGATAAAGTTACTAGGATTTGCTTGGAGGTGGACTTTCATTAGGGATGTCCTGTCAAGGTAATAGAAGCCTAGTCTTACCCATTGTTTTGAAATAAGTTTGACCTGTAATTTCTGAGGAAATATTATGTTTCTCAGATCAGTGAAACCCTTCTGACCGGTGAAGGTCAGGAGGAGATGCAAAGAGTTGGATCTATTGGTATCGCCTAAGAAAGAGGTTGGTGCTTGAAGGAGGCAGTAGAATTTCCCCAGCTTAAGAAATATTATTGGACTTGATGGCTCAGACTGATGTGATGACAAATTTACAGATGTACAGTTCTTCACATTCCTCTCCTCCCTAAAATGGAATTGGCCACCATAAATAAGCCAAATGGATACCAAGGTCCAGGGGAAGGAGAAGTAATGCCTCCCATATTACTAAGGCATAGGTGAAAAATAGGCCTGTACTTGTGCTTGCTCATGTTCACTTTTCTTTTGTTGTTCCAAATAAGCACTAGGTGTAGCTGTATCGCAAGCTAAATTGAACAATATTTTTGGTACCAAATCTCTCATACAATTTATGTGTTTATATGGGATAGAGTCATCAGACCAAGCAAAACCTTGTTTTGTCACATTGCTCCTCGGGTCTCTATCATACAAAATTTTCCAATTTTTCCTCTTGCAAGATCCAGCTAAACAACATGTCTATATCCAATCCTCTGCTGTCAATCAGAGATATTAATTTAAGGATAATAATATCCTTAAAACCGTTAAGTCCTAAGAAATAGTTCAAACTCCAGTGCCATCTTCAAATTGTTCTCCTTCCTCCTACCTAGACTGTAGATATACTGTCTAGGCCCATGATGGCAAACCTGTGGCACGCAGAGCCCTTTCTGCTGGCATGCAAGACGTTGGCCAACTCATCTCCACCATGCATGCATGCATGCTTCCAGCCGGCCAGCATGTGTGAGAGTGGGGCACATGTGGTAGATGCGTGCGCATGTGCATGGGGTGGGGTACATGTGGGGGCCACACATGCATGCATGGGGGGCAAGGAGAGTGTGGGGGTAATGTGTGCATTGAGGATGGGGGAGCACAGGAGGGGTTGCATGCATATGTGTGGGATCCACTAGGAACAAAGAATGAACCAATTAGATGGGCTCATAGAGGTTAATGCCACTGAATTACACTAAAGCAGTGATGGCTGATGACTATAACAAGAGACAGGTGTTAACAAATTAATCCTGAACTGTTTCATTGTTAAATAGAATGTGTTGCTTGACCATAACCATGTCTTATCACACAGAGAAAAGTCTTACTTTTTTTGCTTTTTTAACAGATGACAAAGGTTATGAGTATTATTCTCAACATCTAATGGGTTGCAATATGTGATCTGTGATCTATGGGTTAAAATCCTACAAGTTTCTTCAAGAATTATTTTACATCCAGAGATATCACTTTTCTTGCAGAGATGTGTTTTATTGGCTTCGTTTACCAGCTCTGTAACACATAATGTCTGAAAAAAATAGCTTTTAAAATGAAGTTTGTTTATTCAGTAACATTTGTGTGCTTTCTTTCTCGCTCCTGTTGATATGTATGTGTGTTTATGCTTTTTTAAATTATAAATAAAATAAAATATTCTACATTTTATAAAAGATACTGACATTCTACATTTATAATAATAGCACTGTATATCCAGCATATTAAGTGCTATAAAATATTCAGTAGCAGATGTTTGCTTTTTTTGGCTACATGCACTGGAAGTGGAATTTTAAATTAAAGTTTTAAAAGATTAAAATAGCCAACATGTCATTGGCTAGTCTGCTGAGATTCTGGTGATTTTTCCCAAGACCTCATGGGATCTGATGTGAGAATATCAAAATATCACAAGTTCTAACACTTGTGAGATTTCATGCAAAAGTGTCCAAATACTGTAGTGGATTTGTGGAATTGGGTGGAGAGAGGAAGTGTCAGGACATTACATGATGGTACCCCAAATGTAATTAAATTGCAATCCCTAACCTAGATGAATAAAAATATACATGAAGATTGAGTCTATGTCATCAAGTCTACTGTGAAATTTTCTCCGTGACAGTATGTCTCTAAACTGGTCTTCCAAGAGTACAGTACATCCATTGCTACTATAACTGAGTCCAACCATCAATATATATAGCAATAGCAATAGCACTTAGACTTATATACCACTTCACAGTGCTTTTACAGCCCTCTCTTACAGAGTCAGAATATTGCCCCCAACAATCTGGGTCCTCATTTTACCGACTTCAAAAGGATGGAAGGCTGAGTCAACCTTGAGCCTGGTGAGATTTGATCTGCCAAACTGCTGACAGCCGGTGATCAACAGAAGTGGCCTGCAGTACTGCACTAACCACTGCGTCACCACAGCTCTATATGGTACTCTATACCTTTTTCCCAAGTCCTCATCTACTGGATCTGAGATATGATGGCAATTTCTTTTGCCTTCTGCAAAAGACAGAAAGCAGTGAAGACACTGAAACAAGCAGCTTTTTCTATTTCTCTCTCTCGCCCTATCTAGTAGTCTGCTAGAAGTGAGCCCAAATATTTTTGCCACAAGTTCTAAATCATCATCTTCTGGATTTGGCCAAAAGGATAGGCTGCAGACCAGTGCCATTCATTGATAGGGGCAAGGAACTAGAATGACAATTGTGATATAATTCCCACTCTGTTTTATGTATGTAATGACATCACATGGATGTGTGAAAAGGGCAAAAGTTGTGATGAAATCTAATGCCCGTTTTGGTCATTTTGACAAAGCAAGATTCTGTTGGCACCCATGATGAATAATAGAACAGGGCATGTAGGCCACTTAATAAGGGATGCCAAGCAAAGGCAGCAAAAGTGTTAAATGTGATTGCAATCATCCTCATTATTATTATCATCCTATTGCTATGATTATATAAAGTATTTTGAATGTTTATAAATCTACTATACTGTAGAGAAGAACTGCATGGAAAGAGAAAGTTACATATTACCAGGCTGGGAAAGACATATTACCTGATCCAACAAATTTATTCTTAATCTTTGTTATCTAATATTACTTCTATTACACCAGACATAAGACATTAAGAGAGCACCATGACTTTCTTTCTATTTATGCCATTAAACTATGACAAAAAGCCTACAGAGAGTACTGATGATTCCCTCCTTATAGGAAACCCTTATAAAATGCAAACCCACTTCTAAGAAGAATCCTTTGGAAGTTTGTTCAATTTTGCAATTTCATATAATTGCCTTTGCTATTGCCCTCTAGTTGCAAAGAATGGTCTTGATTTTCTGTAGTTTGGGGAACTAAGCACAATTGAATTTTCCATAGATGACTATACTTAGGAAAGCAGAACGCTTTTGTCTTTCCTGATTACTGTCTTCTGAGCTCTCCTCTTTTTTGCTTGTCCATGCAACATATTTGCAATATAAATCAGACCCAGGCTGCTCTATTATAATAACAATTCCACGGTATTTCAGATAACTAAATATAATTCCGTGTACATCAAGAAATATATACACTTTTACTAATGCAATCTAGAATTTGGAGATGTAAGGCAGAAGTCATTGTGAGCTATTAGCTAATAACATACAAAACTGCCTTTTTGAAGGCGTCTGAAGACCTTGCTCTTCACCCAGATATTTGATGAGGAATACTGAAGCCTCCTTTTAACCTTCTGTTTTTTCCTTCTGTACCCATTTGATTTGCCATCTCTACCTTCTTTTGTTTCTTGGCATTCTTCTTTTCTTCTTTTTTATGTTTTAGATCATTGTAAGCCTCCCAGAGTTTCTGGGAGTTGGACGTTATGCACGTTTAATGAATACATAAATAAACAAGCATATTTTATAGGTGAAGAGACCATTTAGAATTTTAAATGCTAGGAAAATAAGTATTTCAAACTTGGGTATGTTTCAGTTTTACCTTTTAAAAACTAATACAGTTATTATATATTGGTAGTATCTAATATCAGAGATAATAATTGTATTGTTCGCAGTCTTCACTCCAGTCTGACCTTGCTAGGGGGTGCTATGCTCGCAGCTGATTGGTTCCTGCGTTTTACAGCGGGCTATATAAAGAGCTGTCAAATGTGCCTCAGCTGTTGCCGTTAGCTAAGAGACGTGCTGGTAGCGTTTGCATCTGGCAAAAGTTCTAACAAAGTGTTAGCACTCAGAATTGTTAGCAATAAAGCTTGTTGTACATTAAGCCTGGTTCCGTCTCAGTCATTGACCCCCTTGTTCAGAATAGAACAATAATCATATCTCATGATTATATTCTTAACCTCTGAATTCCTAACTAGAGTGAGGTCTAAGTATCTCCAGAATTTTTAAATAACTTAATATTTAATTTCAGATTAACAAATAGGATGGATTATTTTAAAAACATGGTGAAGCAAAATGAAATCAAAAGGATGGAATTTTGGAATAAAACCCTTATCAAATGAATAACCGGTCAGACCTTGTAATTTATTGACTATTGGCACTAGTAGCTGAATATTACTCCTATCAATAGAAAGGTTTCTTATATAAGTGACCTTGCATCTCTTTCATTAATATCAGCCTCCTTCACTATCAGTCTGTAGAAGAGAGCTGGGGGATGGAATTAAGCATGTTATCAGCTTAGAGTTGCTGCAAATTTTCCAAGTCCAACTCACTTGAATTCCGTTGACCCTTATCTGGTATCAGTTTAGTACTGAACTTTAGCTGACTAGATTCTTCTGTATACTCTTGAGCAATAAAATTTTGAGCTGCAATTAAGCATATGGTCCTGATCCTTTGCACCTGACAAAACAGAAACAAAAATGCCATTTTAATGCATTTAGTTTTAACACTGCTTCAATGCCAAAGATTTCCTCCCATTTCATAATGTCACCTAGTATCATTTAAACTTATTTTTAACCTAATAAATATCATACGATTTTTATTATTTTATTATTATAAATATAATGTTGATTTCCTGAAGACTCTTCTCTTCTTTTTTCTGTTAACTAGGCAAGGAAAACCTATTGATAGAAAGATATATGTAAACCCATTATATGCCAAGTATAACACACTCTCATAGCAGCCTAGAAATCATAAAAAGTATTAAATCCTCATATCGTTATCTTTTCTTGTTCATCCTTCTGAGATCAAATGAGACCATCAGATACAATTGTGAAAGTTTTACATCTGACTGTGAAGCTCTGAAAAGGAAAGGAAAGGATTTTGAGGTTTACATAATACTTCTGCAAAAGCTTCAGGAGTTCAAAGTTAGATGAATAGACAATGGAATAAAATTTAAAGTTGAAATGGGATAAAATGTAAGTTTTATTTAATATGTATTACTCTAGCAGCTATTTCTGACTTTTTATTTACTTATGACCCATTCTTTACATTACTTAATGTTGTATGACTAACATTGTTAACAAACTGAGCTCAACAACTAAAAGAAATACCACACACAGAGAAACAGACCAATTCTCTCTCTCTCTATATATATATGCAAAGTTTGGTGAAAAAGGATTAAGATGCTAGACAAATGAAAAGCCTTCCTTTTTCATTTGGTAATTAACTACTTCTCCTAAATAGAACTTGCTATTCTCTTAAGGACAAAACTGTATATTTTAGTGATCTGCCAATCAGATGCAAGGCTCAACACACAAAGAACAATCCAAAACTCTTGGAGCACCTGTAAACTTGCACTTATGCCTTTTGATGACAACTTATATAAGAACCAAAATGTTAGTGCGTAGGGAGGAGATTACAAGAGAACGTGTGCAGTTATAGCTTTGATAGTCATATTCCCTAAATGAGAGGGACAAACACTCATTTTGACCCTTTTGAATAAATATAATTTTAATATGATCCCTCTGTATTTAATAATTTCTCCTAAAGTCAGATGAATTATTACAGTTTGATAGTAAGTTCTAAGTTCTAAAGGAACTGCTATTTAATCAAGTCAGGTTTTTATGCCCATACTTAATATTGGCAAGGAGAGATCAGTGAAAGTAAATGGATCCATTTGAGCAATATTAGCAGTTTAAACAAACATAGCAGCTAGTTACTGCAGCTAGCTTCATCTTTAAGATCTTATGTAATTACTTTTTAAGATTTCTGCATTAAATCCATGTAAATATATTAACTCCTATTCAAATTAATGGAATATTGTAAGTCAGGCGCTAAATATAGGTTTTATATATAGACCTGAGTTGTACTGCATACAGTTAGGCAGAAAACAATATTCTAATCACAAGGGACTGGTTTTCACACTTTCTGCATGTCCATTGCAGCATCCCCAAGGTCACGTGGTCAAAATTAAGCCGTTTGGCAACTGTCATGTATTTATGACAGTTGAACTGTCCCAGGGTCATGCAATCACCATTTGTAACCTTTCCAGTTGGCTTCTGACAAGCAAAATCAATGGGGGGGGGTAGATTCATTTGATGACCATATTATTCATTTAACAATTGCAGTGATTTGCTTAACAACTATGGTGAAAAGGTCATAAATGGGGCAAAACTGACTTAACAATTGCCTTGCTTAGCAATGAAAATTTTGGCCTAAGTTGTGGATCGTAAGTTGAGGACTACCTCTATATACTGTAGGCAGCAAATCCCATACTCACATAATGAAACTATTTACTAGGGTAACAAATATCTGCAATACTAATAACCAAGTTCCGAGAGCAGCTTAGAGAACTCCAAAGCAGATTACATTGCCTCAGTTTAATTTGGTTTCTGAAATGGAGATTGTCTCATGGATTGCCTTTACTTAGAAGATCGACAGAGGGAGCCTGTCTCTATTCATCTTGATCTCCAAGTTGTTCCTGAAATAATAAATAAAATATATTTATTTTAATAAACCATACTGTTATCTTCTGTATTACTTAGAAAATTGGGCATAGGAGCTTTTCAGCGCTCAGACAATTTAGTTGGTATTGCTTAGAAATATGCTCCTTAAAAGGCTCATGAGGTTATTATTATTTAGTTACTCTCTCATTTTTAAAAAAGAAACTGTAGCAATGATCAAAAGATCATTTATCAGCTTTACTTATGTGAGAGCTGCATCTACTTTTGGAAAAAAGACAATTTATGATTATTTTGGATGTGATGATAATCTCCATACACAAGTATCTTAATGCACTATTTGCAGACGGCTTTTGTGTTGGCTCTAGAAACTCCAATTAATACAGAATTTAGTAGCTCAGTTGAGCTCTGGAAGAACTCAAAGATACAACTTTATCCCTGTCCTTAAGATATTGCACATGCTATCTTTTTATTACTGAATAGGATATAAAATCTTGTATTGGGGTTATCTTTTTTATATATGTTTTTTCCCTGGCTTACAGAGGTCATCTGAAGAGGTTCACCAGCAGATATCACAGATTCATATAACAATATCAGAATTTGTAGCTACTCCAGTTCTTCAGCATTTCATTCTTTTTTGGCTTGTAGGAACTGACCTCTTTCTTGGCTTTTAAAGATGCTTTAACTTATATCTTTTTCAGCAGGATTTTAACTGTTGATGATCTGAAATTTAATTTTAACATTTTTGGTTTTAACACTGCTTTTATTGCAAAATTGGTGCTATTCAAATTAATCAGAATGAATGAGCAACACTGCCAGGGAAAAAGATTGGTATCAGAACACAATTCTGCTCCATCAAGTTGGGACACCCAATTTCTACCAATTAAGAACCTCCAAACCTTATTATAAGCCACCTGGGAAAGCAAAGGGAAATCATGAACGCCATTAAGAAGCAAAAGTTAGAATATTTTGAACATGTGATGCGACACCCAGAAAAATATGGCATCCTTCACTTAATCCTCCAGGGAAAGATTGAAGACAAATGAGGTTAAGGCAGAAGAAGACCATCATGGCTTCAAAACACAATATTTAACAATTATATCTTATTGTATTCTCTAAGGAAAAGGGAATATTATTGTACATAGGAATGAAGATCAATTTCACCCATACATTGACTGGAGAAGCAGCTTCAGGAAGCTTGCTTAGTCACTCTTTTCCAAATAATGGTCAGCTCTGTTGATGATTGTTTTGAATAGAAGAATAACCTATTGAGGCCTCCTGCTTTTCTTTCTTTTTCCTGTCCTACCCTTTTCTTTTCTTTTCTTTGCTTGACTTACATGTTTAGTTTGTAAGCTGCAGACAGGGACTGATACATGCTGCTTTGGGATACTTTTGTCTAGAAACAGATGTTCTTGAGAGGCTCTTGAATGACCATGAACATGAGCAGGAGCAGTGATCAGGAGTGCAAGGTAACTTCTTCATTAAAGAGAAATAAAGTTATTAACGAACTTGTTTCTTTTCATACCCTCAGGTTGTTACTTCGTATCCCTCACTATAACTTTTATATGGTAGTAGTTGATAAACATGGTGTGGACAAAGAAAGATATCCTTTTCCAGCAACCCCTGCTGAGCTCTTTGCGCTCATTGACACTTTCCCCTTGAGAAAAGAAGAGATGAAATTGCAAGCTGAAATTGGCCGGTCTTGTTCCTGATTTTAGACTATAGATGTTCAGTATTTTTGCTGTCTACATTTTTCTGGTGCTACACAAAGCGTGAGATTATGAACGTCACTGCTGTACAGAACTTTTTTCTTGTATGTATATGTTTAGGCTATAGATGTTGCAAAACTTTTCATTTAACCTATAAATGATGCATCTTTATCTTGTCAAAAATTTATTTTCTGCTGTGAAAGGTTCTTGTAATGATATTGAATTGCTTTGGTTAACCATCCAGAATATTAGTTCCCATGTAAATGTTTTCATTTCTTTCACAGATCTTTTATTAATAAAACATTTTTGCATTTTACATATTTAGTATTTATATTAACACCGTGTTTCAAAGATGTTTATTTTTCATTCAGCAAAAAGGCTCCAGACTAAGTTTCACTGATTTCAGTCAAACTAAACATGACTGAATATGGATTCATTATTGTTAGGCAACCCACAAAATGTTCTCTTCTTCTGGCTATAAAGCCTCATTGGGATACAGGCTCAACTTAAAATTATTCATTCAATCAAAATTACAATATTACTGAACACTTTCTACTTGTGCCTAATCTTACAACCGTGTCAGCACACTTCTGGTCATGCCAGGCCTTCTTACAAAGACTGCCTTGTACTGTTCCCCAATACTGCCTTGCACAGTTTGGAGAATGAGTCTTCCAAAGCTGCCCAAAGTCATCTTGCAGCTGGATAAGTGGCAAACAAATTTGATAAATAAACAAAGCATCACAAAAGCAGGCTCCATTCTCATGGTTGTTTGGAAGCCTCATTCTTCTAATTGTGGAATTTGGAGAAGGATGTTTCCAAAGAATCATGAGAATGGAGTCTGCTTGGAGAATGGTGCAAGCCTAGTGTCAGGGGTAGGTTCTAAATTTGTTTACTACCAGTTCTGTGGGTGTGGCTTATTTTGTGGGCGTGGTTTGAGGTCAGGTGACCGGGTGGGTGTGCTTTTACACTTTATATATATACACACAACACAAAACAACACAGCTGACTCACACACCATGCAAAAGCACACAAAATGGCCCCTGCCACAAGCATGAACCTCACAGGGCCACAAAGAGCTG
>JANHFT010010298.1:189245-204597 GCA_032467955.1 Pseudoxenodon macrops | reverse complement strand
AGAGAGAGAGAGAGAGAGAGAGAGAGAGAGAGAGAGAGAGAGAGAGAGAGAGAGAGAGAGAGAGAGAGACTGACACTGATGGAAAGTATAAGAATTGATTTTCTCCACAAACGAATAATAGTCCTGATCTATCTTCCTCTCTTTACTGCATATAAATAATAGTCTTGATTTATCTTCCTTTCTTTGCTGGCCATTGTCCAAATCGTCAAGTATCATTTTCTTCTGCTATTTCCACAACTTTTTTCTCTCTTTCTCAGCTTACTCTACTATTAACATACATAAGATTTGATATTTCTACAGTAAGTATCCCAGCCTCCTTTTTCTGCCTTTTTCGGCTCTGCTTTAGCCATAGTTGGCTTTAGTTCTTATGAAATAGAAACTATATCGATAATATTTCATTAAAACAGCTTATTAAATGAAATTCTCACTCACCTGTACCATTTTGGTTTCCCCCCATTACTTGACTTTGTATAACACTTCTCAAGTTGTTTCTGTCTGTTTATAAATTAATTTGTGTATTCTCAAAGGTGTCCTTGACTCCAAAGAATCTCTATTCATCTGATCCAGATCAAATGAAGTCTCCAGTTGCCTTGCTCCTGCGGTTTCTTTTAACAATCTTATCAACCAAATGGCATTAAACAATCCGACAAAACTGCTGTTAGTGGTCTACCACTGAATTTTGGAGATATTTTTGAAGGTTCATATTTCCATTTTATTTAATTTTGTGACCAGAATTGTTCTACTTTTCAAATGAATTCTATGATATTAAGTAGACATTAGGTGGACAATTTTCTTCTGTCTCCAGATTTACATATTTAGGTTTTCCTACCCTAGTATCTGATTGCAACTAATGCATTTTGATTACCTAGTCTGGTGGAAAATCATTGATATACATTATATGAATTAGTGTTATGATGAATTCTATCCCATTTGCATAAACATCTCTGTTCCTCCCCCACCCCGTTTCAGAGTCAAAAAAATTATTTACAGATTTGTGCTGGAGGGGGCAGGAAGGATCGTGCTTATGCTAGTAAATATATGACATGCTTGAGAAGCCTTTCTCTGTTCTATTAAATAACTAGTGCAACAAAAATGTACTATTAATATCCCCCTGCCACAAATAAAAGTTTTCCTGGAGTTTGGTATCTAAGAGTCAGAACAAGAGCATGTAGTCGCAATATCTATACAAGTTAAAACATATCATGCAAATTGTAACTATTGTGCACTATTAACTTTTGCTTTGGTTTATTTAAATCAACTTGGCTGTCCCATTCAACTAAACTATTTTGCATAGATGCTATTATAGGTTTTGAAGACTAAGAAAGTGACAGAAAAATAAATAGTGGCACTAGGGAGCAGAATTTTCCATCTCTTTGCTCTCCCTTTTTAGTTTAATTTAAAAAATATATAAAATAGATGGGTATCATCATTAGAAACACGAGTTTCTAAGTTTGAAAAGAAAATCATGTTGTAAAAATGGAAAAAACTATTTCCAACTATTACAAAGTCAACATTGGGGTCTGCTATCAGCCCATGGTTCTGGGTATCCACTCTCAGCTTAAAGATATGACATCAGAAAGATAAACCTTTAGTTCAAGTACTAATACATTTGTAAGGCATGGATTTGTCACTGATCTGAACAAGGTTTTCTATTTAGAAAAAAGCAGAGCACCCTGTCATTCAGCCTCCTGGTGATCAACTTGTCATGACTATGAATTACAGCTGACCTGACCTGAAGTACATTCCTTTTTCTCAAGCATGTAAATGTCTGTCTAAGATCTGCTGACAATCCCTGAAATTGTCTGCAGGGCTGCTTCACAATTCAACTCTTTTCCATTTAGTTAATGAATAAACATGGGGAAGTGTCAGGTTGCTTCCTCTATTGTTTCAGATATGTTTGAATTTGGTTACCCCAAACATATTACTTGCATTTTATTTTTTATTTTTTCCTTCTTCTTTTGCATTACATTTACCAATGGCAAGCATTTGAATTCAAGGCCAATCGTTCTATTTGGCAGCGCAGACCTTTCCAGTACCTCTATTCCTGTTCACTGTTTCATTATAATTCCTCTCATAATTTGGTTCACAGTTTTATATATCAGTATTTTTTTTTAAAAAAAGAATGTGTAAGAACATTTTAAAATATTTTCTTCTTTTTTATTGCATTTGGCTCTCCTATTCATCTGAGATACAGCCTGTTTTTAGCGCTAGCACTAGCATTTAGACTTATATACAGGTTCATAGTGTTTTACAGTCCTCTCTAAATGGTTTACAGCAGGGGTGTCAAACTGGCGGCCTGCGGGCAAGTGAAGTTTGATGCCTGTGGTTTACAGAGTCAGCATATTGTCCCCAATCATTTGGGTCCTTAGTTTACTGACTTTGGAAGGATTGAGCTCCTCAGGATCAAACTGCTGGCAGTCGGCAGAATTAGCCTGCAGTATTGCATTCTTGCTTCTGCACCATCAGGGCTCTTTTATAAATGAGAATGGGCCATTTTTTGCCCCAAACTGGAAAGCAAAAACTTCGTAAATTGCAGTCAGGTGATTATGGGATGTTGCAAACAGCAGTAAATGCAGGCTGGTTGCTGAGCACCCAAAATGTGACCATGGGAGGGTGGCATCAGGACATCGGAACTTCAGAATCAGGTCATCAGTAGCTTTTGGGGTGTCTGTCTTAACTTCAAACAGTCCCTAAGCAACCAGTCAAGGACTGCCTGTAGATAGAAGAGGGTTGCCATTATAGAACTCAAGTTATCAGTGGCACATACTTGACAGAGGAATATATATATATATAATGCTCTTTGGCAACATGCTTGTCCACATGTGAAGTAGAGGATCTTTTCTGAAACTGAGTAGCACGTAAATTGCATAAATAAATAAGACTGGTAAGCACTAGAGAGCCTCTGCTTTTGAAGACTGACTAAGATAGAAAATCCGAAAACACTGAAGAATCACAACTATGAATTTGCTATCTGGAGTTATTGATGGGAATTTCAAAAACACAGCAATATCATCTTTATTAGCTATCTATTGTTGCTTTTTTGTTTGCTCAATTATTAAAATACAATTGATGATTGCCTGACTGCTTACCAAAAAAGTCATTCATTTAGTGACCTTTCAAAGTTACAATAGTGATGAAGAAAGTGAGCTACAACCATTTTTCTGAGATTGGTCATGTCATTAAAATCCAGACACTTGGCAACTGGCCTATATTTATGACGGTTTAGTGTCCTAGGGACATATGATCGCTTTATGCAACCTTCTGACAAAGTCAGCGGGGCGGGGGGGGGAGACAGATTCACTTAACAACCATGTTATGAACTTAACAAATGATTCACTTAACAACTGTGGCAAGAAAGCTCATAAAATGGACAACTGAATGCTTGGTTAGCAACAGAAATGTTGGGCTCAGTTGTGATTTTAAATCAGGGGTCCCCAAACTTGGCAACTTTAAGACTTGTGGACTTCAACTCCCAGAGCTGGCTGGAGAATTCTGAGAGTTGAAGTCCACAAGTCTTAAACTTGCCAAATTTGAAAACCTCTGCTTTAAATCCAGGACTACTTGTACAGTTGATGCTGTTCATGTAAAATAAATGTAGTCTCATTTCTTTTTTTCTCATCTCCTGCCCTTACTCCCCTCCCCTCTGTGCTCTGGTTACCCTTAAAAGATTTAGCGTGGCAAGGCAAGCAGGCAGGCAGGTAGCAGCAACTCAACGAAAAGGACAACATATACACAGGACAAAATAAGTGAAAGTGACTGTGTGTGGGCAGGCTTGCATCAGAAGAAGTGACCTTTCTTTCAGCTCTAGCATTAATCTTTCCAGGAAAGAAGGCAGAGTGGATTGGAAATCTTAAAACAGTTCTAAGAGATCAGAAACAAATGAGCAAGAACATTAATCCTTCTCATTGATCTTGCTTAGTGGGCCATATACGGGCACACCTTAGCGATATTGCAGGTTTGGGTCCAGACCACTCAGTATTAAGAATATCGCAATACAGCCATTTACATGGATTTTGGGGTTTCCCACTGCATATAAAGGTTATGTTCACATTGTACTGCAGTCTATTAAGTGTGCAATAGCATTATGTCTAAAAGCAACAAAATGTGGATACCTTAATTAAAAAATAGTTTAGAGCTAAAGAAAATGCAAATCATCATCTGAGCCTTCAGCAAATCATAATCTTTTTGCTGCTGGAGGGTCTTGTAAAAAATGCAATATCTGCAAAACACAATAAAGCGAAGCACAATAAAACAAGATATGCCTGTACTTCAAAACATTTTACAAAGTATATTTTCTTTAAACCTTTTAATAACTTTGCTAGCATTAAAAACATTGTTGATGCTGTAGTACCAGGATCTGAATTCTATTACAGATTTCAGACAAGCTACCAAAGACCTATGCTAAGAAACTCTTCCCATCTCTCTCCCCTCTCTCCTTCCCCCCCTTTCTCTCTCACACACACGTAACAGTTCAGATTAAGAAGGATATGCAAGTCATTTGGAATATACCATTAGATCCCTGACATTCTAACTCAAAGAGAAAAAGAATAATCCTTTTAGCTTTCTGTGAAGCTGAGCAGTCAGTTTGTCTCAAAAACATTGAAGGTGATGGGCTGCAGGCATAAAACACGATTCCGTATTCACAAACAGAACAACACTTGGTGCCATCTTGAGTAGCTTGATTAAGGGGAACAGTCTTCTCTGCTTCATCCATTACAGTCACTCTTTCTTCTAGTATTATATCCCAGAGTTAAATGAAACCAGGGCTCTCCAAGATAAAGAGATAGGAATCAGTGCTGCTGCTTGGACAGGTAAGAGCAAAGGGAAATGCAGCAGCACAGGCCAAATGCTGTTCATTATTGGAGGAACCTTACTTAATCAGAAAGAATAATGGAATTCTTTTTTATCTTTGTACAGCAGTGTTTCTCAAACTTGGCAACATTAAGATGTGTAGATTTCAACTCCCGAATTTCTCAGCCATGAATTTTGAGAGCTGAAGTCCACACATCTAAAAGTGGGCAGGTTTGAGAAATAGTGTTCCGTAGAATCATTTTGGAATCCTGTAATTGAATACAGCCTGATTTACTAATGTACCCTGAAGTTTTGCTTTGTTCTTATGACTTTTCTAGATATGGATGCAGCTGCCACATTAAGGCAAACTGAATTTCCCCATCCTCTTTACCGGGAATTTGTATTATGCTATACTTATTCTCAGTGCAATTGTAGAGTATTATCAAGAAATGCACTTTGTCCAGCAGTGACTTTTGCTGCCGAATGGGAAGGACTGGATTCTGTTGCATGGGATACTCTACATGGTGATTTGAGGGACTAACTGGATTGGCCTGCATTCTAGCTCCTGTAATCCCAGTGTGGTAGTAGATAACAGGACACAACAGGCCGAGTATCTTCCCCTTATGGTGGGGGAGGTGCTTTTAATACAAAATTAAGAGGATGGGATAAGGCAGTCCTGCTGACAGGAAAATGAGCACTTACAGGATTTCTGTGGCTGGAAGGGAAGCATCAGATTTGCTCTCAGAGTTCTGCAGGGACCATTAATACTGAAAGAAGTTATCTATGCAGTCAGAGAGCATGGACAACAGAAAACAAACTGGTTGTTTGGAAGAGTTCTTAATATTATAAATCTCTCTTTATTTGGAAAGAAATGATGGAAGCTATGCTAGGTTTGATATGGTTTAAGATCAGATCTTAAGTTTATCATATTAGAAATATGGTCTACACAGTAGTTGATGTTTTAAAATGATCCATGACCAAATTTTGTAAAACACAAATGAGAGGATTTTTTTAAAGCTATATAGTCAACAGTAAGACTACTCATTTGTTGAAAACGGCTGCCAAAAACTCGCTTTGTAGATTTATCCCACAGATATAATTCTAATAATAAAACAGCCAATGTATTACATGGCCACTTACAGTATATTAATGATGAATGAGTAAATCCTAATGACCCAAGAAGTAATTAAACATTTAAATCACACTAAATATGAAAAGCACTGGTATAAAATGGATCTTTTCTTTTTAGCAGCTTACTTTAACACCAATAAAATTGGATGTAATGCAGCAAGAACACCCCCATCTGTCTTTTTACAGTCTCTCTCTAGAATACACAGTAACATTTCCACAGCCACTAGTAAAAGTAATATAAAGCAATATTTCAGAAAGCTTTTTGCAAGGAACATAGCAGTTGATTTCAGAGATTATCAACTCTAGTTTTCTGGACATAGATTATCATTGGGCATTCAGTTTAGGGACGTTCAAACTTGGGGTGCCTTTTATTACTGCTACTACTATTTCTTCTGATGGAATTGAAATGTGAAGAGGTTGTAGAGTGCCTTCAACCCATTTTGCTCCATCATTTTATATCTTTTCTACCAAATTTTTGTCAGTGTCCTGTAAGGGCTAACTGCAGTCTGCCATTTTAGGGTTATTGTTAGCTCAACAGAACAAGCGGAGTGCCAATGACTGATAAATTTATATATCTATAAAATATTATTTTCTCTTCTTTTTTACATTTATTCATGATAAAAACAAATGATTCTAAATGTGTTCCTGAGAAGGGAGTCAGTGGTTGTATAGTCTTCCCCAATCTGGTACCGTCCAGGTGTTTGATTCGCTGTAATTTTTCCATGTCACAGCAGTGTCACCTAACAATTTATTTTATACTATTTTCTTAACAAATTTTCTTGGCATCTAAAACAGATGCCTCATTTTATGGTTTATGGTTACAATTGTACCTTCTCTGTAATTGCAAGTTTTTCCCCACACCCTGCTCATGCATTTAATTTCTTTTTGCATTTTGCGTTCCTCTAAAATGTGCTCATGCACAATTTACTTTAATTTTTGTTTGCTGTTACTTGTGTACCATGCCTTCATCTTTCATTTATTGGAAAGTATCCACTCCCCCTTCTCTTAGTTTCCAAATATAGTACGCTCATGAATAGCCTCAGATTCTCTATGGTTACCTCCTCTTGCCCACCAGGACAATTAGAGAGCTTCATTTTCATGAACATTTGTGGAGTTTGAAACTTCTAAATATAGCATGGCAAGACATAATACTAGGCATGTAATCTACTTGTTAGTTCTAATGACTAAAGTTGAGTGGGATAGGCCAGGGGCAATTGCCTAAAATATCTTGGTGCATTCCAGTGGATCTGAAATATTCTATAATATTGTAAAGTCTTAGAATAAATGATTTTATTACCAAAATCTACAGTTCTTTAGGCATGATCTGTAGTTTAAATCAGGAGTCCCCAATCCCTGGTCCGCAACCCAGTACTAGGAAGCAGGCCACATTAGTGGCAGGGGAGTACATGAGCGCATGAAGCTCCATTTGCACAGGCAGCGGGTGTGCATGCAAAGCCACTCTCTCTCCCTCCCCCCTTGCCGCCACCCCTGACTGTTGTTGGTCTTGAAAACCAGAAAGGTTGAGGACTGCTGGTCTAAATAACTATCATAATAACTAATTAGATTTCTTGAACTGAGTACATTGTTCAGACAAGGTGGACCTAAAGAACACAAAGCAAAAGAAGGAAATGAACAAAAAGAGTCTTGAAAAAATGTGTATTTGGCTGAATATTTATTCCTCTTTTATATGACTAGAGTTCCATGACCAAGATTGATTGATTATGTGCCATTAAGTCATTGTCAACTCTTAGTGGCAAACAGATTTTTACCATTATAGGACAATATACAAGTAATTAATAATATGAAGTATAAAGTGATGAACAACAAGAAGCATATCACATAATACATGATGTTAAAATTAAATACAAGAGGATGATAACCTGATGGCGCATTGCTGCATGTTTATCTGACAACTTTGTATGATCATGTGCCTCTTACATGGCCCAGTGATCCAGAAAAAAAGAACAAGGAAGGAAAGAACATGAATTCTTAAATTTAAAGAAACATCTGATTGATAATACTGTATCTCCAATTTTCTAAAAACTTCTAAATGTTACATACGTTTTCCCTGTTTAATTTGCACCTGCAACTTCACAAATGGGGCAAATAAAATAGGAACAAAGACACTGATGTAGCATTACTTGGAACTGGGCATCAGAGGTGTTCCATATGGCAATACATTAGCAGAACATGTGTGTATCAGCCAGTGATATCTCCAGACTGTTTTCAAAGGTAGCGTCCATAAAACACATTGCAGTAATTTAATAAGACATTTCTCAGCATGTGAATTACACTTGAGAGATATCTTTGCCAAGGTAGGTTAATTGGTTTATCAGCCTGCACTGATAAAACTCTCCATTTGTAATCATGGTTTTGCCTTGACTTTTTATTTATTATCACTGTTACCACTGCAGAATGCTTTAGCCATACATTTTACTAGTTATTTCTTCTCAGTTTTAAAAATGTTATTTCTGAAAATTACTTATAACATATTCCTTTAATAACTCTGACTAACTTGCAAAACCAACTGCTGTATAAACTATCATAAAGTATTTTAAAGACTAACATTGGTCAAACATTGAAAATTAAAACAATAGGCACTGTTGTAACATCAAAAGACATATACAAGAATGAATGAAATGAACGAATGAATGAATGAAAATAAAGGCTTAGGTAGTATATTTATATCTCTAAATATATATTTTTAATTATGTTTTATTTTAAAGATAGTTTATACTATTTTTTTCCTGTGCAAGAGCTTTATAGAGGGTTATAGATAGCTTTCAGTAGCTGGAGATCAAACTTAACATTATTTTAGAGCAGGGGTGTCAAATATGTGGCCTGTGGGGTGCCAGCCTGGAAATATCAAAGGATTGGCCTGCGGTGCCTCTGCTGGCCAAAACGGGCCATGGAAGGGCCAGGTGCGGCCCTCCCATGGCCTATTTTCAGATGGCAGAAGGCTGGAGGCCATGGAGGCCGAAAATAGGTCACAGGGGGCCTTGCACACCCACACCCACAGCTAGCAGAGTGCTACACGAGGCCATGGAGGCTGAAAATGGGTCACAGGGGGGGGGTTGTGCGCAGCCCCCCGTGTCCCATTTGGCAGGGTGCTGCAGGAGGTGTCCATCCCATCTCCTCCCTCCCCTATCCCCTGGCCAGCCCTTGAAAAACTACAATGCTGATCTGGCCCTCGAAGAAATCCAGTTTGACACCCCTGTTTTAGAGGGCAAGGTCACAGATAGTCAGATTGATGTGGTGGTTAAACCAACAGACTAGAAACCAAGAGGCTATGAGTTCTAGTCTGCTTTATGCACAAAAAGAACTGGGTGACCTTGGACCAGTCACTCTCTCTCTCTCTCTCTCTCTCTCTCTCTCTCTCTCTCTCAGTTCTAGGAAGTAGACAATGGTAAATGACTTCTGAAACCTTGCCAGGAAAACTCACCAGGAGTCAGCAATGACTCGAAGTCACTCTCCCCCCATCCCACAGCCAGAAATGAGGACAATTGGCCGTGCCATGTAATAGACATGGCTGGAGGGGTGGGGTGTCTTTCATTTTCAGACTACGCATATATATATATATATACCATCTAAAATAATCCTTTGGATTTACATAGTGTCACCACTATGGTGGTAACAAAGACTTTAAAAAATATTATTCATTATTTTATCATAAAAGGTAAAATACGAAACACAAACAAACAAACAAACAAAATGAAACACAAGCATACATTTAAGCCTAACAACAACAAAAAAGGAGAAAAATAGCCTACAAAAAATAGAAAAAAGGTGAAAAGACTTTTAATAAAGTTTCATCTGTCAAAAACTGGCCAACTGGAGGAGGTGGCATTAGTGATAGTGGTGCTTGTGTGGGTATGTCGGAATGTGTTTATACACTCACAACACATCAACTGAATGTGTTTGAAAAGTGAGTTTTAAATATAAACTGCTTTCATGTTCAAAATATAAAAGATATTGATATTCCATTTGTGGATCTTTAAAAAAAACCAACTCATTCCATAATACCATACATTGTTGTTGTTGTTTTAAAAAAAGCCAAGTCATGCCACAAGGTGGCAGCAGAAAATTATTTTTGAGAGATTTTCTAAAATGAAGTATAAGTAAAGTCTCTGCTTCTGCACTTCACAAACCTTCTGAATCTCCTCTATGCTATTAAACAGGACAAGAGCAGCAGCCTCCCTACTCCAGCTCATGCTATACTTTTTTCTAAGGCCTTTTGGGGAATGATTTCATCGTTCATTGTTAAATCACTTATGAATCTGTGGTCAGTAGTTAAAGATGATGTTGGGTTGTAATTGTTTGACAATGGGATGAGAGAAACCAGGCTTAATTTGGTTGAGCATCCATTCAAGCACTATCCTGGCCACTCCTTGATCGTTTTCTAAATCCCTTAAAAAGAAAAAAGATTGGCCTTTGAGAATATGCAAGACAGAATAACTGGACCAAAGGCGGTAGTGCATACCCAGGAGCCGGTCATCAATGGCTACCAAAGCTGCAGAGCCAGTGGTACATGCAAAGAGCAAATCTCTTCAACCCAAAGACTGAAAAGAAGGTAAAGGCTGCAGCAGCGCAGGCCAAATCTGTTATTGTGCAATGAGCTCATCTTCCTTAAAATGGTTGTGCTTGGCAACCAAAATTGGAAGGAATTAAGTTTAAAACAAACAAACAAAACAAATGCTGTTTCTCCTTTTGAGTTTTCTAATGGTTTAAAGAATAATTATAAAAATATATACACACACACACACACACACACATATATATGTTCTAGATTTTTAAAAATGCAGAGTTTGAGAGCTTTTGACAATCTTAGAAAAGTCAACTGAATATAAATATATTGCTCTGACTATTTAAAATGTAGCACTTCAAAATGCTTTTAAAACATCTTAGCATATGTAGGGTATTTTGAAAAACACAGTCATTGTCTATTGTAAGCCCTGTTATTTATAAAAAGCTATAAAGAGAATCACAGTTTACATTTACAGAATTTTCTCCTCTTCTTAAAATTTTATTTTCCAAATGCAACAAAGACAGTGCCAAAAAGCTAGCAATATTGGCAGGATCAGCTCTAAAAAGATTGAGCAGTGTTCAGTAATACAGGTAGAATATCCTTCAGTTCTAGGCATCAGTGATAGCCTGTAAAATTAAAACTTACCTGTCTGGCTGTTATTCACCTTACTTTTACTCTGAATGAATTGCTGTCTGCAGCTGCCAGATCAAAAGTATGAGAAAACTTTACCCAAGTCTTATGATGGAACAGGGTGGGATAGTGGAATAGAATAATAGAAATTGGGGTTGACATAAAAGGTTTGGTGCAGTAGAGAATCAAATTTACCATAAATGAAATTTGAAGAACGTGAGGGCAATAAGACTTGGTTTCAGATGCAGCAAGAACCATGTCTCGTCCCTTTATTTTTCAAGCGGTAATGCTGATTGGGCCCAGAGGGACAATTGAAAGGACCATGATGGTGTCAGTGAAGAGAAATGATTGAAATTCAATCCAAGGAAAAGGGACCACTCAACCCATCTTCTTCAGAAGCAGATACCATTAGTATTTCTCATCTATACTGAATGTGTTGATATTCACATTTTTAAAAAAAATGGTTGGGCAAGGGATCAAGCAGGCATACTGGCATCGTAAGACTCACATTGGACATTACTTTTTCCTGTGTAAATGCCTGTCACTGAATGCTTAACACTGGATTATAAAATATTTCTAGAAAAGCATTCACATACTGTATATCTGGGGAGGTTTCCAGAAATCTGGTTTAATCTGATCTATCCCCATTGGCTTTTGTTGTCACTGTTCTGAACAGTTTCATGTTAAAGAATGAGCTCTGCAAGTAGCAGGAATGTTTTTTACATACATTCCCATGTAACTTAGGCCTGTGATATATTCAGGCTTAAAGTAACAAAGAGAAGGAAGGACAGAAAAAGGGTTTATCTAGAGAACTTTCCCAGCTGATACCAATGCAGTTTTAAACCATGATTTTCTTTTTGCTTTCTTTCTTTCTGCTAAACTGCTAAACTTTCTGCTAAATAATCATCCTTTATGTTCAAAGGATTGCCAGGCTGTGTATATAATTGAGGGCTCACACTGCTTTGGACTACAGTTCTCATAATAAACTAAGCAAAGCATCAGAGAGACATTTATTATTTTAAAAAAGATTTAAAATATTTTAGGTTTAGCCCCATATTCTACTTAAGATATACTCAACACTCTGTAATTGTTGTTAATCACTGGCCTCCATTAACAATTAAGTTAACTAAATTAAAGGGAATTTCACAGAGATATGACATTTTCTTGACTTGTATATCTGATTGAAAGCATCCAGTCCTACCAGCAAACCAATATGAGAAATCTTTAAATTGGCTAATCCAGAGCCATACCTGGGAAGAAAAGGACAGTCATAAACTTGTAGAACTTACCCTAATGGAGTAAAAAGAACAATTTATTTTTATGCTTCTATCCTGTGTTAAACATTTCAGCAATTTAAAACCTGAAAAAAAACATTTCAGCAATTTAAAATTTCCTGAACATACTTGTTGACTTGCCTAGATGTTAAACTGAATCAGGATTATCAGACCTAAATTTATTTGGTTTTACTGTTACTGTAGGATAACTTTCCCATCCAGTGCATTAAAAATCCAACCAGAAATTTTGGTCGATTGATTCTTAGGATAGGAAGGCACTTAGAGTAATAGGTTTACTTATAAGTGGCCATTCCAGTAAGCACAGAAGGTGTGTGTATGTGGGGAACCTTTGGTGTGTGTGGGGAACCTTTGGTGTCCCAGTGATAAAAAGAGCCTCACAGTTCTTTGAGGGAAGAGTAATTCTGCTTTCTCTAAAACTTCTTTGCTGCACAACCAAGAGCATTTTTCAGGGTGACTGTTGTTTTGGAAAGTGCCACCCGAGTGCCATGAACCTATGAGAGTGCTGAAGGATTTGAATTCTAACTCAAAATACCATGTGTTTCATTTTGTACCTTATTTGTAGTCATACATTTTTATTAGATAGATTAGGGAATTAGCACTTGCTAGCAAACTGTAAATTAGGGATTTCAAAATGAGATCAGTGCAGGCAATTAATTCAGTGCAACTCTCCAGAATAAATCTGTTTACACTCTGAAGTACTCAGGTGCAAACCCCTAAAGTCAGCAATGCACATTTTGTTTGTACCATACGATTTCTAAAATGTTATTTACCAAAAAAGGTGGCGATGTTATTTATGCCCAGTGAATTAAAATGTATACACCTACAGATGAACAACATTAACTGCTATGGAATTTGAGTCTCTGCAATCTCATAATGATTATACGGACTACCAAACCTCACTCTACATCAGCCCTTTTGTTGCTGCTAATAAACACTTAAAAAAAAACAAAAGTATTAAACTATCACAGTAATTAAACAAAACTCTAAACTGTTTGTTTGGTTCAAACAAATGAATTAATATTTATATTTAATATGACTGTGCATTTTAAAAAGTTTATTCTTAGAGATCATTGGTTGTTTATGCAACATTAGAATAATAATAGCATGAGAATGAAGAAGATCTTAAGCTCCAAACTCAGTGGAGGAAATACCACCCAGGCAATTATTACTTAGGTAATTGCAGTCATTGGGGCACAATGGCTCAGTGGTTAAAGACACTGAGCTTGTCAGCTGGAAAGCTGACAGCCCAAATTCATGACACTAGCACCATGTGATGTGGGGAACACCTGTTACTTGCCCCAGCTTCTGTCAACTTAGCAGTTTGAAAGCATACAAATGCGAGTAGATGAATAGATACCACTTTGGTGGGGAGGTAGCAGCACTCCGTGTGTCTTGGCCTATAGTCATGCTGGGCACATGACCATGGAAGTGATTTCAGACAATGCTGTCTTCCTTGACTAAGAAATGGAAATCAGCACCACCCCCTAGAGTTGGACATGACTGGACAGGGGAAACGTTACCTTTTTAATTCCAGTTATTAAGATACACAACTGGAAGTGGACAAGTCGCAAGCAGAACGAAAAGCCCTGGATAAGAAGACTAGAAAAATAATGACAATGAATCATGCCCTTCATCTACATAATGATGTTGGCAAGACTGTATTTACCAAGAAGCATAGCTGGGTGTGGAATGTTGCAGGTATGCAGGCAGTTGGAAGACAAAAAAGGGCATTGGAAAAATATCTGAAGGACAGTGAAGAAATGTACTGAAGTTAGTGCACCATGATATGTTTGCTGCCTTGGATTATTTAGATGGCATACAAATAAATAAATAAAAATAAAGAATAAAAATACCATTTGCTTTCAAGGAAAAACCAAACTCACCACAAAATAGACAAAATAATAGAAAATGAAGAAGCTAAAGTGCTATGGAACATAAGCATCTGTCATACATAACACTTAAACTTAACAATTGCCAGTTAGAAAGACCATATACAGTAGTTGATATTGCAGTACCTGGAGACAACAAAATAGAAGAGCAAGAACGGGAGAAAATTACAAAATATAAAGATTTGCAAATAGAAATAGAAAGACTGTAGCAAAAGAAATCAAGGATAGTACCAATATGACTTGGTTGCAAGTGCAAAACATCTGGAACATCACATGAATACTATTGTCATTAGAAAATCATCATTGATCAATTTCAAAAGGCAGTTTTACTTAGAACACCTTGCATCCTGCAATGATCATCTGCCTATCCTTGGTTCTTGGGAAGGACTCCATCTGACTGACTGTGAGACCAACCGTAATAATAATGAGGTGATCTGATAAATATCTTTATATCATGTTAGATTAATTAATTTCAATTATACATAGTTATTAGCCATAGAATAGAGCATAATTTGGCAGCAGTTGTGAACTATATGGAATGGTAGAAACTAAGAATATTGAAAGGATATTGAAAATATTTTTTTCAAACTGGGTCAATAGGCAACATAATTCAATGTATGCTATTAAAAACATATTTTGAAATATGCTAATTGTATCTTTTAAACTTTGGGAATTAATGGAATAAAGTCTTCAGGTATTTGTGAACAGCTTAATGAAACTTATATAAAAAGCAAACAAACAATTAAAATCAAAACAGACAAATCACATGAAAAAGTTTATTATTTAAGGGGTTGCAGTATAGTTTCTTTTCAATTTCTTTTGTGACTTGAATTTACATTAACAATACAGTGTGGGGGGAAAGAAGGCGTGGCTTGCTGAGGTGAGACGACGATCTCTGGGTAGCTCCCGGAGATCGCCGAATTTCAGCCCAACCGGGGGTCCAAAGCAGACCCTGAACTGTCCTGGAGGGACAGTGAAGTACGGGGGCGCCTAACTGCATGAAGGGGGAAAACAGCAATTTCCCCTGAAGTGCAGACTGAGCCTCAACCCGGCAGCTGGGAAGGCGGGGCAATCCTGCCCAAGCCCGGGCA
>JANHFT010010298.1:115937-143821 GCA_032467955.1 Pseudoxenodon macrops | reverse complement strand
ACGTTCCATTGGCTATTAACCTTCCGTCGCTAGTTAGCCAACCAGCGACGGCACACCCTTTATTCATATGTATATCTCTAATCCCCCCCTCCGGGGTACAGGATGCAGGGGATTAGGCAGAACACAACAAATACAATGATCAGAGCAAATTGGTGGTTGATAAGACTCAATGGAACCCAAGATGGGATGGATTTAGATCTCTTCAGGGTGCAAAGGGATTCGAGAGTGATGATGTGCTTGACTTGTCCCTCGGGCTCAGCCTGGTTAGATATTCAACAGTTAGAGTTCAATATCTGATTAGTTTGTAGTCCGGGATTATAGTATTAGATTATATGCAACATTAGATTATATTGAAATCATATTGAAAATTATCTGTGTTAAATTACAGAAGTGTGTGCTCTCCTTCCACAAATCTCTTCCTGGGCTAGGTATATTTGTAGCACTTCACAGGCAAAACTGACTTTGTGATAAGATTCAGTTTTGTTTTATAGACTCAGTACCTTCTATTGTGTAGAGATTATATGGTCTTGAAGGACAAAGAGAAGATGCATTTCCAAGGCAATGTGGCTTGTGTCCAGACTAAGGAAATTGTTTACAAAAATTGATCCAGACTGTCCCTTTGCCACACCCCCATTCATATAGACATAAAACAGGGAGCAAAAGAAATATATTTTGTCAGTGCTATACTCTCTACACTTCCAGACTTCCAAAGTTCTGCAAAGTTACTACAGCAGTTCTAAAAGTACCTTTAGGTCTATAGAGTATCTGTTTCTTGGTCGAGTCTAATTTACATGGCCAACATATTGTAATTTCTGCAGGCCTAGCCTCACAGGAGGTCTGACGTAACATGGAAAATGCACCCTTATTGATACAGAGAGTGACACTGTTCATTGGCCTAGTGATAAAATATTTTTTGTTTAGCTCCTTTCGCTTTACTATAAAAAGTAAGCATATGCAAACAGGAAGGAAAAAAGCTTTAACTTCAAGCAAGCAAGTTCAACCAAGAGCCTTTTGTGTTGCAATCTGAATCCTATGAAACACTCTGCCCCATGAAGTTCAGCAGGCCTCTAACCTTCCAGCATTCCATAAAACTTTGGAGACCTGGCTTTTTCTCCAATTAGATCGGAAATTTGATTTGGCTCCAGGTTTTTGGTGTTTTTAATATTTTCCATTAAGTTTCACTATGGTTCTTATGCTTTTTAAACATTGGATTAGGAACCACCCATAGCTGGTTATAAGATGGGCGACTATATAAATATTTTAAATAAATGAATAAGAAAAAAAACCCCACATTTTTAGTTTATTTTTTAACTTTTTTACCAGAAGTCAGAATAACTGGACACTTAGCCTTCATCTTACTTAGAGATCTTAGTCTGCTTAGAAAACCTGAAGTAAAATTAGACAGGATTCTATTTAGAAGGCAGCGAAAAACAGAATGACTGATTGCATCAGTGATTTCCAGACTTTACAAGCAGGATGGAGTTTTTGCTCTGGAGAATCTGCAATAGTACAAAGTGTCACTTTTCATTAAAAAGGCACTGAATTGCCGCAGAAAAGAAATATTCCAATTTGTCTCACATTTAGAAATGTATTGGCTTTATGTGATCTACTATGATATCTTTAAATGTGTTTGGAACGATAAAAGGAACTTCTGGCATATAATGATGTTAAGCAAAAAGCAGCTTCATAGAAATTATTTCTTATTGAACAAGAGGGTCTGGAGAAGTAACAGCCATTTCCATCAACATAAACCACAGCAACATTAGAAATTGCATTGGCACAGGACTTAATGGCCAGACAAATAAGGTTTAGGTTAACATTGCCTTTGGAGAGATTTCACAGATGCACTTAGCTCTGCCCAAGAGAACGGATTTTGCTATATATACACCTTCTCCATGCAACAGCTGATGTGGAAGCATAACAGTCATGTTAGCAATCAAAATTGGATATAGAAAAAGGAACATAAATCTGAAGATCTTATATCTATATCCATTTTGAATAAACGATCACATAGTTCATGGTGCATTGCTAATAATCATGTATTTTAATCGTACATTTCATTTCCATGGTTTCAGTTCTCCTTCTCCCCGCCCCATGTTCTTTCATTAAAATGTACACAAACAGATGTTGTAGTGGGTGGGTGATCATTAGGGTATTCTCCTCACTCTTTCTCCCATCAAGTAGTTATAAAAAGTTACTTGTAGCTTTAAAAAAATTAATATATTCTCTTATTTCATCATCTTGGTCTTTTAAATTTAGACCAGGTGTGCCTCACAAGCTTCATCACTCTCCCACTCTTTTCTCTGTCTCTTTTTTATTATTTTGATGGGCCTTACTTGTCTCTTTACAGTCTGAAATTCAAAAGATCTTTTCAGTAAGAAACAGCATTCGTCCAACATCAAGTATGAAGTAGCTGCTTGGATATGTTTTTTTCTTTTCTTTGTGTAACAGTGAATATGACTGCTGGTTTTTTGGAAATATTCTCTTTGAAATATACTTACAAAGATGATGTAAAGGTTGTACATATATCATATATAACCTGTATGTGTGCATGTGTATATATACATATACATATATACTAGTAAAATAGGTGTGTGTATGTATATATATGCAAGTCTTGGCATATTCGGGTCTTTTCCCATGTAAGATTGAGAGTATCTTGGAGATGTTTCGATGAGGTCCCACTCGTCATCTTCAGGCTAGTGCTTTCGGCCTCATGCTTGTGTGAGCAAAGCGTGATCGGAGCTGTTGTCTCTCTATAAATACTGGTGGGGAGGTCTGCGGTGTTGGCTTTGTTGCGGTGAGTGGGTTGGCTGGTTGTGTTGTTACATCTTTATATATATATGTGTGTGTGTGTGTTATTAACCAGACTGATTGAAAAGATGAAAAACCACACAGGAAAATTTAAACATTTTGAACAGAATTTCATAAAATATTTTCCAAAAAGAAACATATGCTAGCATCAGTTTTTAAAATTTAATTTTTGAAAGCATCATGTTGTAGTAAAGCAGATGCGTGGCGTTTGTAAGTTCAATAGGCCAATCTGTGACAAATTAAATTAAAATGATTATATAACAAGTGACAGGAAAGATGTCTGCTTGAGATTTAGGAGTGTTGTTGCCTATGAAAGTGATTAGAAGGTTGTCAGCTTCAGTTTCCACTATCTTTATCTTTAGTCATGCTTCCTGAGATAATGAGAATTGAAGTCTGAAATATTCAAACACCATCAAATTGCTGGTCCCTGAAATTTTTGGGTTAAACTTATATTTACTGACAAAGAAATAATGGGAGACTAGAATACATCTATTTCAAGCTATTTAGCTCTTGCCAGCTAGCCATACCCTTCTGGGATTCGAACCCGGGCTACTTACATATTACATAGATGTATTAACCTCTAAGCCCTGGGCTCTCCTCACATTGTCAGCTATACCAGGGAGAGATTAAGTGTTTTTTTTTAAATCAGGGCAACCTAGTCTACCTAAATATGGGATGTAACATACTGCTTCTGCTTTCTATTTCTTTTGTCAGTAAATATAAATTTAACCCAAAAATAGTTTGTCATGAAAGCGATTGCCTGTGAAGGCTCCTGGATTGGGGCTGAAGGGCGAAAGTGGAAGCAGTATGCTCTGGCCCATATTTGGGTAAACCAGGTTGCCCTGATAAAAAATCACTCAGTCCCTGAAATATTAAGTTTTGATCTTGGCGGGCAAACAATCTGATCTGATACAATATTTTCCTATTGATTAATGGAACTTAGAACAATATATCAGTATAGCAATCTAGGTACGTATTATTATGTATAGAATTATATCTATAGAACTGTTCCCTAGGCAACATCTCTTCACCTGGTCTTCCAAGGTCATTCCCACATAAACATCTTGACAAAGAAACCTTTCTCTGGTGGTGATTTGGAAAATTTGCTAGGGACATTTGGAGGACAGTTTGAAAGATCAAAATAGCTTGAGACAAATGAGAGGAAGCATTACTGAAGATACTCTGGCCACAAACTGTTTAAAGCTGTGTTTCTCAAACTTGGCCACTTTAAATCTTTTGGACTTCAACTCCTAGAAATCTGCAGTTGAAATCCACATGTCTTAAAGTTGCCAAGTCTGAGAAAAAACTGGTTTAGAACTGTAAACATCAGCGCCACTATATATTCTAGTGTAGCAGACAAAGAGCTGGCATCACATTAGCCAATTTAATTTTCTAACCTTGCTCGAAACCTGTTAGCCAGACCAGAGATCAGGAAGCAACTCCACAGGAAGGCCGGAATTACTTATATCAAGATTGATTATAATTAAAAAATCTTGTAAGACTGATTATGCCATTCCTCCTTAGCTTTGTCCTATTTTAGTGAATTTGGGAGGTGTCTGAACTGAACATTATCTTTAGTCCCTTTTGCCAAGGCAGCAAAGCTTGCCTATCTCTGTTTACATGATCTCTCTTACTCTTTACATAACCTTGGCTTGAAAAACAGAAATTAGCTAAAGCCATTAAAGCTATAGCTCATTCCACTTGGACTTACTGGAGTTTTGAAGTTATTGTCAAATTATTTCAGACCAAATGTCAGATAAAATTGCATTTAAAAAACTCAAGGAAAATTTATTTCAGGTTCCATACTAATGCATGAACTGAAAATTAGCTTTGTTTCCTATTAGAATACAGATCAAACAAGTACCTACCATATTTTTACAGAGGAAGTATCCCTAACACATTCAATGAAATCCATGATATATTCTTTGGAGAACTGATAAATTCTGGCTGTTTAGTTTATGTACCACTGATTGACAAATCATGTCAAAGCAGTAAACCAAAAGTAACAGTAATAATAATAAAAGGAAACAGTAATACACTTGATATGTACTTTTTTAATAAAAAAAAAACCCTAAGCAATAATTGGTAGAAATCCTATTATTTACTTATTCTTACTGTAATATTTATTTTCCACATTTTCTCCAGAAAACCGGAGTTGATATGTTAGCTTAAGAGACGGTCATGAACATAAGCTTGTCAATGAATGAGTTTTCATTCCTGGGGGTGTTGTTGAGTTGAAATTTCTTTCCCTGATAATATGACATACTGACTATTATTCCACACTGGTTCTGATAGTTTTTTAAGACTTACAGGAAATTAATTTGATATCTAAATAGGAACAGTTAGCTCCCAAAGAGAGATTCTAAGTGAGAGCATTCCACTGATGAGTGGAGCCATTATAAGGAGGCTATTTCCCCCTTCATCGCTTCATTGTGGGCAGTAGCAGCCAAACAAAGCCTCTCAATAGGATCAGGAAGCCATTTCTGCTACCAAAAAACAAAACATTTAGAGATTTTTCTAACTAGTCTACCATTTAAATTATAGTCATTGCAGTACTTTGCCATTGTTTGTGCTCTTTCATAATATTTTATTTTTATATCCAGGTACATTTTGCTTATATGGCATTTCCTTCTTCTTTCACACAATGTGTAATACAATGTTATATTTATATATGCCCTATAAGAAGCTTTGGACAGATTGTTCTGAATAAGTTTCTCTGAATCTCTCTTTTAATATTTTCAGATTTTTAGTTTGAAAACAGACAACTGCACCACTGTAAATTAGCACAGATATAGCAAGTCCCACACAATTCTTGCACTTTTAAAAAATTGATCACAGGTCTTTTAAATCTCTGGACATAGTAACAAAGGCTTTGTTTTTCTTTTGGGTGTTCATCAGGAACTAGCTGAATGGTATGGCAGGTTCCTAAATTCACAATGAAAGTATATTATACCTCCACTGTATATTTCTTCTTTGCCCGACAGCAGAAGTTAAATGAATGGGTATGATGACAGGCAAAATAGCCTTTAAATTGCAAGGCATTTTTAAAGTGTATTCTTCTAGTGCATAATTAAAGAAACTGTTTTTTTAAAGAAAAAAATACAGAAAGTATATGAACATTTCAGCTGAATAGCCTCAGTCTAGTTTTTCTTTACTTTGTTTTCCCCCAAAAAAAGTTCCACACTGAAGTTTTAACTACAGTATCAGGGATTCTTTTCAGCATTCACATTCACATTGAGTTGTTTCAATGACATGGTGTTATCTTTAGACATTTAAATTATAGTAATTGCAATTCACTGCCATTGCTTGTACTCTTTGATAATATTTTATATACATGTACATATATCTGGTCATAAAAAAAACCTACAAAATGTTTTAAAATAGACCCTCTTAAAGTGAATAAATAAGTCCAATGGATTGATAATCTCATTTTGCAGCCATTTTTGGGGTAAATCTACTCATTCAGTATACATATTCACTCAGTATTCAGTGTTGCAGTTATATTGGACTTCTTCATAGCCATGGTTTCTATCTGTTCTGAAATATAAAGATCTTTACGTTTCAATAAGATCAGTGAAATTCTTTAATATGGAATATAACTTGATTTATAGGTGATAATACCTCATATAAAAACGTGTACATTTCATCAGTGGAACCAATCATGTTTTAAAAATCTCATTAACAATTGCACCTGATGAAATGGGAATACAATTCTAGGCATATTTGTGGGGAAGGAAATCAATTGTTTCCTTTTCCTTGTATAGCCAGTATGGGTGCATGTAACGTAACATGGTTACGTTACAACATCTGGTCATAACATCTGGTCATAAGTCTAAATTGTATAGTCAATATTATGTTATGATATATAACATTGGGATATTGGGTGCAGAAAGGAAACATTCCTATTGCATTCAATTGAATAATTGTCATTACCATTTCTCTAACTGAGACTAACAATATGGTAGGGTAACTGGACACGGCAGAAAGGCAGCAGACTTGCCACCACTAGAGCCATAACTCTGCAGAATCAGCTTGCAAACTGGTCTTTAACATCCTAGTAACTAGTGGGAGGGTCGGTGAGATTCTGGAGTAAGATGGGCACTTTCTCTCATTTGCAATCCTATCAGGACATGACTTCAAATTATCATAGTTATCGCAGATGATCAATTGGATTATCTTTATCATTTATAAATTCTTTCTCTCTCTTTCTCTGACATGATTAACAACCTCTCCCATCTTCACTGGCATCCCCTGACCTTTTTCTTCGTCAAAGAAACTGCACTTGGGCTGGTACACAAAACGATGACTGGATGGATAGAGAGTTATACTAAAAAACACTAAGGTCTGAAAATGGGTGGAAAGGAAAGTGACAAGCTTGTTGAGAGATTTGATGGAAGGAAGCTTCAAGAAGTGTAACTGACTGCCTTTGAGAAAGATCATGGATAAATTAAAGAGAGAGGAACTGCTGATCAGTTTTGTTTGTATATTGTTGTATGTATATTGCATATATATCCCAGGAAACAGACAAAATTCTGGCAAAAGACCTTACGGTAATTATCTTCCTCCTCTTTCTTCTCCACCTCTTCCTCCTCCATTATTTATTATATAATATATTGTGCATGGTTTTATTTGAATATAAATGTATTCCTTGGGTTTTAACTAATAAGGAAGCTTCTTTTATGTTTAAGATTTGAATTTCTCCAGAAAATGTAAATGTGTTCTTAGATAAGTTGCAGTATTTTGAGCTGTTGAATAGATAAACAGTATTTAAGTAACAATGTTCTAACTAATCCTTGATATTCAAATGTTGTGTACCAAAACTGACAGACAACAATTTGTATACACAGATTAAATCCAAGCAGCAGCTGAACTTTTACATAAAATGTGTTTTTAGAATGATATCAGAAACCAGAAAAGAAAATGAGAACAGTAATTTGCATCTTCCACTGAGGGATTCATGATCTTTGTAGCATGGAGCTCATTGGCTTGGCTAGGAGCCATTTCACCTTGGGGATCTTTGAGGAGAATAAGTATATTCAAAATGCATAATGCAATGCTGTGGAAAATAAATAAATCTTCTGTTTTCACAAACTGATATTTTCTGAAACATACCCCCTCCTCCAAAAAAGCTTATAGTTGATAAGTAAAAATAAAATAACAAATATCACAATGATGTACTACTGAGTTTTGGTATAGAATATAAAAGCAGATAATGCCAACAGTTAAAGAGAGTTGGATCATTTGAAGATTATTCTCCTGAATGAGCAGCTTGCCAATAGATCTAAAAAGGAAGGCCGATGTTTAACTGTGTAAGCTTCACCAGGGGTGAATATTAAAGAAACTAAGAAGAGTCCTATTACATTTATTCATGCCATTAAACAACACAAATATTTTGCTTTCAATTATTAGTCTCGCATCTAGGAAACTGTCATAACTAATAACAAGAACTAGACAGAAATGGCTCTGCTTTGCATTGTAATGTGAATACAATTTATTTCATAGCTATTAACCAAAACAAGAACTGAAACATACTACTCCAAATTTTTTAAGTCACTTCTCCGTAAAAGAAAATTATATATAGAATGTTTATATGAGAAATCAGGGGCACACAAAAATGGTTAAAATGAGATTAGAATGCATTGTATCAGGAAAAGCAGCTCGCAAAATATAAAAAGTTGCATATATTATACAAAATTGTATTCAAAAATTGTGCAATGGATGTAATTCTTACATTTCACTCTTCCCCACTGAGTGGTAAAACCAGTAACTTCATAATTAAGAGAGTATGATTCTTCCAACAGACAATTTTATTGTAGTTGTACTGTAGTTATGAAGTAACTTGTTACCTTTGTAAAGAAATGAAGAGAAAACAAGCAATGGCAAAAAAGTGGATAGGGAGAGATAAGACTGATGGGTTGTTAGAAACGTGACAGTTGTGTTGAGACCTTTTTAACATGCAATTGAAGTTTGTAATAACATATTTTTAGAAAAATTAGAGTCATTTTTTTAAGGGCGTTCTGGACAAGAAACCAAGCTTTCTACTTTCCTGTTGTTGAGAAGATGAACCCCAGAATAACCTCAATCCCACCTATGCAGAAGTTTATAGAATCAGGTGAGAAATATATATATAAGCATTGAGAGCATTTCCTGAAAGAATTGTTTTACTGTATCTCATTCTCAAAGATGGGTAAAATGGAGGCTTATGTCAGAATGGAAGAATTTCTTGGATTGCTCAGAAATATTTCTCATACTCCTAGAGCAGTCATGTCAAGGTCTACCAGGTAGCTATTGTAATTTGTTTACAAAATCATAGGCTATATACTTGTACATATTCTCTCTTTCCTCTTTCTTCGCTCTTTTTAAAGATTATAAAAAGAAAAATTTCCAAAACAGAAAGCAATATTCATACTAAATATGGAAGTAATCTGAAGTTCTTTATATTTCTAGGTATTGATCCAAACTGGGATAGATTACAACCAGCCTGGTTCAGATTAGGTAAATTTGGAGTTGCCTTTAATTTGCACAAAATAGGGCATATTTTAAAGGACTAATCTAATTTAAAATCCTCCATGAAGCTTCACCTCTAATATATAGTTTGTCTGCACTCCAGAGAAATGTATGGTGGCAAGCACCAAAAACACATTTTTTTTAAAAAAAACCTGATGTTTGATTGTCTGAAATGCTCTATTTGGAGAGAACTGATGTAGGAATGGGAATGATTTGATTAACTGATTGATGGATCTTGACATGTAGCCTTTCAATGGTTATGTCATACAGGTGCAGGATGGAGAGAAATCTACACTCTTTGTGATTGATTTATCATTATCCTTATTTTCATTCTCACTTGACCTTCTTTGAGGCAATTTTCATCCAAATTGTGTTCCTGTTCATTTTATACTTTCATTCCCTTCTTGTCTATGTGGTAGACACCAATAATGTTTTTTTTAATAACAAGAGGCAAGTTTGTTGTTCATGTATTTTCTTCCAAGATTAAAAAAAAAAATCAGTAAAGTTCTCCATTGCTTTCTTTAGTTTTGTCTAACTCAAGAATGCTAAACTTTAGAAATGAAGAAATATTTATGAAGAATCCACAATATAAAAGAAAAAAAATATGGGAGGGTGAAATATGGGGAAAATAATTTTATTAGTGATTGGAAAACAAGTGCAACAATCAAACTCGTTGCATTGTTTTATTTCATCACAACCCATCTTTTGTTTGCAAAATTCATTATTTACAATTTACCTTTCTCTCTTTTTCTTTAACACACTTATCTGAATGCAACTTTTTAAAGCCATAGTTTCCCTTAGATTTTTTTTCTTTTAGAAACACCTTTTTGATATTTTTAAACTTTGAATAGAAATTGATATACAGTAATATTGGGTTTAAATTCACAGATGCTCTTCTAGTCCATGATGAATTTCTTTGGTAGAACATGCTGTTTAACTCCTAGTGAAATGTGAGGCAGATTTCTTTACATAAAATGTTACACTTATTTCAGTGCTTAAACAGATTCCTGCCTAAGAACTTTCCACAAATTATCAAAGAAAAATACAGACATACCCCCCCCCCCTGTATATTTCTTTTTCTACAAAATGACTTTCGTACAAATATTCCTAGAATTAGTAATATGACCATTCTAATGAGTTAGAGATATTTCTTTCAGTTTGGTAAAGCATCTTTCAGTCTAGAGAAATTATTCTTCAAACTGAAAATTGATGTAAGTGGGATTCCCCGCCCCCCCCAGTTGGGTGACTTTTTTTTAGATATCATGTATTCCCTAAAGAACAGCCTTCTGAAAACAAACAAATAATAATAATAATTTAAAAATAAAGATGGTGGAGTCACATGTATTAAATATCTGCCTAAATATTAAATGCTAACTGAAGATCATCCTCAAGGTTTGCTTTCTCTGCTTGGTTGCTTGTAATGGAAAACCTTGCCTTTCGGGGAATCTCACCATATGGTGTGTAATACTTTCATACATTTATTGAAAGTTTTCCCTTTTGCTTTTGAAGACACATTAATTTATTATGTTTGTTACATTAAAACAGTAATGACTCACTGCATGGACTGAGTGAAATGTGTAAAAACTAAACGTACCTTTCCATTTAAATCAGAAGGTCCCCTTATTATGGGTCCATTGCAAAACTAGATTCAGGGTTTTGAAGGGCATGTACAATAGGCAAGCATCCCATCTAGTCTTACAAACCAGAGAGCTTTAAACTTTTCTCAAGGGAAGCATCTTTGAAATGCAAAGCTGAACACTTTATTAAATGTATAGAGTGTCTGGGGAATTAAGGGGGGAAAACACATTTGGGGGGTTAGGATTGAGATAAATGTCTGTTGCTTGGGAGACTAACCAGCTTGAAAACAGCACCCATTCAATGATTGCCCTAAAGCATAGATGCACGAAGGCTGACTGGTTAGAAGATTATGCTTTGAACATAAAGATATTCATAAGCATTTTACTTCATACATTTAGAATTTTAAAAATGATTGTTTCTCTCTAGACACTCAGGAGTAAACCCTAAGCTATGACTACTATAAATAGTTCTTTCTGAAATAATTGAGAATTTAAGAAATAATTAATGTGACCCATTGATTTCAATAGAAATAGAGTTAGATATTCCATGCAGCCTCTTAAAACAATGGATCTTCTGAACAGACACATATTGGATTGTAAAATAAATTATGTATGTAATATATGTACTCACTGTTATCAGTTGTTCAATGCACAATGAGATTAATCATTGTGCAAATTCACATCATCTATGCATACTAGGGGCACATTTAGAATTCTGTCTAGGTAACCTCATAGAATGATTGCCATGAGATATCAATTCACAAAATGGCTAAGATGATAGCTATACCTGATAATTAAGACTTTATTGTAAAGTACACTAATAAATAAATCATGGGCCTAGAATTAGCATATTAGCATATTTGTAGCAATCCAAAATATGAACCTATGTCTTTGATTCTATGTTTTTTTCTGATTGGCCCTTAATTTTCCAAACAGAGCCTTAGCACAGTTCCAGTCATATACTGTAAAGGGTCCTCTCATGAATAAGCTTAGAAATCCTGAAATCCCATTTAGATGGAGTAAAGAGAGGGTGGAACTGGCACATGGGGAGACATAGAAGACAGTGCTAAAGCCTGTGGTCTTAGATAGATCCTTAGATATATTTGTTTTATCTAGTTCAATCCAGGAACTCACAAGGGATAAATTCACAGACAAGAATGACAAGATGTGCATTGTGATCTAAATGATAGGGCTTATGTACTTGTGTTAGATGACTTGAAGTACTAATGTGCATCTTTGCATAATGATGTCATGATATTTAGAGTCATCATTGTGATATTATTAAGGCATCACTGAAACTTCACTGCTGATAATGGCTGAGCAGACTGCTCTCTTTCGCAGATCATCTCATGGGATTTGGTAGGAAGTAGACCATGCAGAACAGAATTTGAAAGCAAGGAGCAACATGAGAAAAGAAGGGGGAATAAGAAACACCTTAATCATTAGCCATAGAACAAGGGTGAGAAAAAACAGATCTTGATCCTATTTGATCAGCACTTCTGAGGAGCCAGTTATCTACTAACCTATTAGAAGAATGAATGGCCATTGGTGTTTCATATTACAACTGCAACTATTTATCAATGAAAATTGATAATGCTTTCATTTTGGGGGAAAAAAGAGTTCCTTCACAAAAGTTTCCATTGCACTAATGCAGTCTTCTTGAACATAGGAATCCTCCAACTATGTAGACATAAGCTTCTGGGATTCTCAGAAATGCTATGGTGACTGAGCCTTCTGTTTTTTAGGGATGGGTGAATCTGATAAAATAAAAGTCTAGAATCCAACAGATGTTACAGGTTATAGTAAAACATGGGATCACTGGATTATCCCAGCAGCTAGAGCACATTTGCTAATAGTCCTATGGATCTGGTTCGACCACTGAAAAATACATATTTAAAAGTGCTATGTTAATTATACTTTATGTGACCAAAATGAGTGCACCCTATAGTAAATATGAGACCCATTATAGAAATGATACTTTGTCAGGTCTCTAACATCTTACTGATCCCTTTGATCATTATCATATAATACAAATAAGTTATCTTTTCTCTCTGAACGAACAGGTTATTTATGAATACTTAATTTACACAGAGAATTAAAAGAAGAGCAGTACTGGTTCAGTTTCTTGTAGAAATGCTATCAAATTAACAAACACTGTCCTTTCCTCAAAATTAGATTCTAATTCTTTATTTTTTCAGATTCAGGAGATGAAAGAGACCAAAAGCAGATGCTAATGGAACTTAAATGAGATGGTGAAAACAACATTAATGTAGCAGCATTAAATGTTAAAATAACAGCAAACCAATTCAGTTTCCATGATAAGGAACAGGGTTAATAGTAAAGATAGGAATAGAGAATAACTCTTACTCTGTATGGTCTTTTCATTGTACTCTGGACTGAAAATTTAATTTGCACCACTGACAGATACCTCTCTTTCTCTTTCTCTTTCTGTCCCCATGAGGCTGACACTTGGCCATTACCAAGTATTTTGAATGAATGAATGAGCCTGACAGTTTCAAGTCCTTGCAGAAATGCAAACTGTTGTGCTTAATAGATTTACACCTTTAATATATGTTTCAGAGTCAGTTGTTCAAGAAGCAGAAGTCAGGATGGAATTTTAGTCACATACAGTATGTCATTTTTGGTTAACATAAATAACCATCTGCAAAAGAAACAGCCTGTAGTATCATGAAGGTTTTGTTTAACCCTCCCTGGGCAACTCCAAAATAAATCCCATTAATTTAAGTGATGCTTACTCTCAAGTCAAGATGTGTTGAATTTGCATTTCAGTTCACTGAACAGTAATAATACGGCATATTTTCATCTATATTGATGCAGTTCTTTCTCAATTTTATTTATTTATTTCCACATGTCAAGATATTGTTTAGTAAAATACTTTAAAAGCTTTAGTAATAAGGCCTTTTCAGAAACTGTCATTTAAACCAGCCTCTTTACTTTTCAATACAAAAATGGAGAGAGGGCATATTTTTATATTGCATTATTCTCAAGAAATTCAATTTCTGTTCATTGAAATGTGAAGTTCTGGGTTAAATAAATTGGATATACTTTTCTTTTCATGTTTGCTGAACCCCATGCATGATTTCCTGCTAAGAAATGTGAGAGAAGGGCTGGTTTACTTCATGGCATGGGGCCGGCCTCTTAACACATTCGAAATCATGTTACACAATGGCCCTTTCACTGAAATATGTCACAATCCAGAAGGAAAAACTACATTTAGAAGACAAGTCATACTGTACATTCACATGGCTTTTCTTTTCTTCCTTTATAAAAATGTTGAAAGTTACTTGTTCAAAATCCTTCATTATCTCTCTTAATACCATGGTATATTTCTAGTCTCAACTTTTTAAAATTTATATTATTTAATACTTATATTATATGATATAATATTTATATTATATCAGATACTGTATATATGAAGGAGTTTAAGGAAGAGTACTTTTCCCATTATTTCCTCACAGTGACAGTGAACCTGTCAGATAAATTGTGGTAAGAAATAATGATGTATCCTAGTCCAATATGGTACTAAACACATCACTCTGTCTATAAATCAAGATTATTCTATAGTTATTCCATATAACATTCAATTGATTTGCACATATTTGCAATGTTCTCTACTGTATACAGTTTATATGCAATTTCTTATGACACAAGCATTTTGCACATATTTCCTTAATATGTATGGCATTGACAAACCAAGATTTGGATTGCAAAGTTGGAAAAAGTGAGAATTCTTAGCCACAGGTCTGTCAGTTTACAAAACTAAATAATGAGATCAAGTCAGTGTTTAATTTGCTTGTTTCACATTAATTATATATAAAAATATTTTTAGCTAGAATTCCCAAACCACCATGTGGAGATTTTATTTTTCCTTTCAAATCCTCAATGGGCATATAACAGAAAAAAAAAAACCAGCTAGTTTTTTTCTCTGTCATTTCTCTTCATGAAATAACTATTACTTTCAACTGTTTTTCCTTATCGTGTCTTATATATACTAACTTAACTTATTTTTTTCTTTTTTCTTTTGCTGTTATTATTTTCTATTTTATGCAAACAAATTGCATAAAAATAAGATTTGGGATAGAGGCTATTCTGCTTTGTTCCATTCTAGGGAAACCCTATAAAAGTATGGCCAAGGCTATATTCTACATGATGAAGGAAGTTAGCACACACACCCTCCTAGAGGAATGAAATATCCTAGGAAATATTAAAAAGGCAGAATATTATATTTCCCTGGATAAGAGAAAAGGAGAAACATGTTTTAAAGACAAAGCAGCTTCCTGCAGCTCCCTTTCCCCATCTTCAGCTCCAGGGTGATGGGATTAAATCATGGACCTCAGGACATAATACGATTATCACTCTACCCATCTTGCAACAGAACTCACCACATGGCACCTGGGGAGATTGCCTCACCAGCAAGGCTCAACCAAGCCTGACAGACAGCCTACAAAGTTAGCTAAAATGCCCGCCCCATGGGAATCTGACAGCCAATCAAAGTGCATTTCTTACACAAGAACAGGAAGGTCTGGGGTGGACCCCAACAGAGTATATAAAAAGAAACCCAGGGACTCTCAGCAAGGCCCTTCTTTTTCTTCTTCAACATCTTGAAGCATGTGATTGCCTTTTCTCCCAGGACCTCAAACCATGTTGTCCTACTGTCCACCATTAAACAGCCTCCATGTTTCCAGTGTCTTCTTCCCCACTTGGAACTGAACCCAGATGGATATTTATTCGAATAATGACTATCAAGATTGTATTTTATTTTATGATCAACAGGAAAAGCCACATTCCTCCATATAAGAATCTTTGGGTTTTAGGATCCTGGGAAAACCAGCTCCCTCTGTTCTGCTTATCAGATAGGCAAATTCATTGGCAAATCTGCTTTATCAGACAAGCAAATTGAAAAATCTTCCAAGATCCCAGGCTCTGGAATTTTTTGCTGGGGAGTTCAGATTAGCCTCAGCTCTGTCCATCCAGCACTAATAGGAGAATACATTTTATTCAGATAGGTTTGTGTGATATGTGACTAAACTTGACAGTACACAGATTGCATATGCTCAGTTACTGATTTAGTTGGTTAGAAGCATATGGTTAACTTTTAGAATTGGGGCCATGGCCAGAAGGAGAAGAACAGCTAATCCTTGTGTCTGTCTGTCTGTGTGTCTTTGTGTGTGTCTTCTAAAAAGATGCAGCATTTACTTTAATTTCATTGGTGTCAATGAAGCCTGATTTTGTGGAGGTTAGGATTATATAATATCAGATGTTCATTTTTCTCCTCTCAACAATATTTCAGTAAATAAAAGATGTCTACAAAGTGTTGGAATTGATTTAACATAAAGAGGAAGATGATAATGAAGGAAAAACCAAAATGTGAATATATATTTTTTACAATAAAAGAAAAGTGTTTCAACAACATCTGAAATGAGATTGTCCCAGTTTATTTAACTGTTATTCCATGCTACAAATAATATTACATGCCTTAAAACAGTGATCCCCTTCGTGGCTTGGTGGCCTGACTGGTGGGGGGAGAGGTGAACTGGGCTGCATGAGCGTGAGGCCAGCACACTTGCACACTGTTTGACTTCCGCAAACAGGGTGGCACATACATGTATGCATGCACAGTTCAACTTGCCAAATGTTCACATGGCCCTATTGTGAATTGGCTGCCACCCAGTAGTAAGCTGTGGCCCAGAGGTTGGGAACCTCTGCCTTAACAGATCTTTAGAGATTCCATTTGAGACCTGAATTTCTTTGAAAACAATAGTATGAACTTCTTTAATTTAATTTGGAATATTTAATATATGCATTTTTGTATAAGCTATCATTTGTGGATGTCTTCATGAAATGTGAAACTGAATGATAATAAATGTGTATAAAAGAAATCTTTAAAAGAATGTCTCCTGACAAATCACTGAAGTATTCTGTTATTTTCATCCAGCATGCACAGAGACCAATTGATTAAAGTTTCTAGGAGCCAGATGTCACAAATGTTTGCTTTCCCTAAGGATGCATATTTCAGTATAAAAACAAAAGATAGGCACCTAGGACTAAGTAAGAAGTGTCTTAACCCAATGCTACACTATAGTAAGAGTATTACAGAAATTAATCATGTTTCTTTTCAATTTAAGTTCACTGTCATATTGATTATCATTATCAATGTAATAAATTACCAGGATATATAAACTGAATGCCAAGAGCAGGAAGGCCGAAATTATCCTCTAAGGCAGCATCTATCCTGATTTTGTACCATCAGGAATGAGTGATGTGCCCATTGCTATGGTGACAAACGATGACAGAATCATAAGCAGCTTGGAATAGATGTTTTTAGGATGGAAAGGAAAATAAATGCATATGGGATAACTAAGGTTGGTGCCTAGTTTAGACCTTTGTTACCTTACTAACAAGCATGATGACATACCTTAAATTGGCCAAAACCATGATGGTTGGCAGAAGTTAAGACATATGGCCCCATCTGGGAATAAGTGTGGCAGTTGTGACTTGGAATGTAAGGAAAATAGGTGATCTCCAAAATCAGCCTTCTTAATGTAATATAACTCACCATTGTAATAGTCTAAGTGAGTTGTGATGAGGCTTGGGTACTGGCACCAGGTCATCCAAGTAGGGTTATAATTGGCACACCAGCTGGTGCTGGGAAAAGGCATCCCTACAAAGAGCCCAGAGGACTAGTTATGACCAGTACCAGCTGCTTTAAAGTGGAAGGAAAAATTTGGAAAATGAGCCAGATTGAGAAAAGTATAGCTGTTGAAACAGCACATAGTCCCTGTTTTATAGCTGAATAATATTCTGGGATCAATGTAGAAATTGTATCCTCAAGTCAGTTAGAAATCATATGTTTTGAGAAATGCAAGAAGTGTCACTATAAAAGAATCTCACTTATATCCAATACATAGGGGAAACAGACATCCAGTTTGCATCTAATTATTGCCTAATTATTTTATTGGCACTCCTGATCCTGCCAACTTTTAACTTGGGATGGGTTATTTGAAAGATCTCATCTCCCCAATTACATCTGCCATTAGATCTGTCTGAAAAGGCATGCAGTGGGCAGAATAGGGAAGAAAATTGTAAGTGAACACCTGTCTACCCTAGATGAGTTCAAATCATTAGGACCGGATAGATTACACTCCAAGGTTCTAAAGGACCTGGCAGACAAGATCTCAGAACCACTGAACTATATCTTTCAAAGATCCTGGAGCACCGGGGAACTGCCAGAGGACTGGAAAAGAGCTGATGTAGTTCCCATCTTCAAAAAAGAAAAAAAAATAGATCCAGGAAACTATAGACCTATCAGCTTACCTCAACACCAGGGAAGATTCTGGAAAATATAATCAAGCAACAAAGCTTTTATTCTTTAGAAGCAGGAGTTGTATAAATTCCAGCAATTCCTTTTTTCTAGTTGCCTTCTTTCAGATAAATATTTGCCACAATCCTTTCCCATTTCTTGGCCAGGAAGCTACAATTATGAAGAATTGTACAAGCATGCATAAGCACACCAGCCTACCTGTCTGAATGTTCCCTTTTATTCATATTCATCTCATGTATTTAAATCATGTCTAAGTACCAAAGTCTCCTGACAGATAGACATGATATGGGATTCTGGAATGATATGACTTTCCTGATTTATTTTTAATGTCTGTGAAGAACTGCTAATCAGTTTGCCAATGGTCTGATGGTTGTTTATGAATGGAATGTTTACTGCCATGTCAGTTCAGAAAATTGGGGTAATGTAGGTTGAACAATTGTTCATGGATTGATTCTGCAATTCCAATGCTTTTCACATAGTGAGGTTTAGTTCTGAAGTAATCAGCTGTAAATTATGGATTTCATGCCTGATTATACACCTATATTTAGACACTATTTTCGGAGAAAGTGGAAATTCTAGAATGGAGAAATATGAGACATATTTCAAGAAGAAACCGTAGTTCGGGTTTAAACTTATTCATCCTTTGAGTAAAGCAACTAAAATAATGGAACATTAATTATGTGCCATTTAAGTGGTGTTCAACTAAGTTTCCAGCAATCTTTTAAATCCCATATATCTATATTACCAATTGTATTTCCTCAACTTTATCAGCTATTTTTTCTATTTCCTCTTCCACTTGCATCATATTAGTAATGGCTAATTACTGTTAATTAGTAATGTCTAAGCCTTTTTGACTTTGTTATAAATATGACTAAATATGGATTTTACTGAGTATTAAACTGTTATAGATTATATTCTGTATATATATTAGTATACCATAAACCAATATACTTATTGCTATTATGAAGGGATATTTATAAGTTTGACAATACTATAAATGAATGAATACAATGAAACAAAACCAGAAAAAGTGATGTTCCAGGCAGAGTTAAACACCCTAGTTATTTCCATTCAGGGTATGCAATACATTCATTTTCATGCATATATCCAGTTTGATCTCTTGGGCAAGGCACCAGGCTAGAATCCAGAAGACCGTGGCTTCTAGGGCCACCTAAGCCACGAAAGCCAACTGGCAACCTTGGGCTGGCACTCTCTCTCAGTCCAAGTCATCTCACTACAGGATTATTGCTATGGGGAAAACAGAAGCAGGAAGGCGTATAAGATATGTTCACCACTTTGAGTTGTTTATAAAAATAATAAAGGTGGGATATAAGTGAGAGAGATAGGGGCTTCAGAAATGTGAAAAATATAAATAAATAAATAAATAAATATCTCTACAGATACAAATAAATGTTTCTAATCCATTTGTAGTATATTAAATTTAATTCATAACTTTAATCCATATTTTCAGAAGTATCTTAACCATAGTATTAACATGATTTTAAAGCCAGCACTGTAACAGTATGAAATAGATTTAAGTGCCATAAACAAACAAGCAGATGATTGATCTTTTTTCAATAAATTTCACCTTTGGTGACTTTCACTTTGAACCCATGGCATGAGGTTGCTATCAGATCAAATCTCAATAATAACAGAATAAAACAAAAAAAATAACTAGTTTTATTAGAATGCTATTTGGAAGGGCTCAGTATATTTGTGATTTCTTTCTGTGGGTGGGGGCAGACTGAACTTCAACATGTTACTGTTCCAAAGAACTGGCACTGATGCTGAGAAGCAGTGACTCCCTTTTTTCCTGGTAATGATGTGCAAGGAGTGATTGAGAATCTCCACAGACATTGTGCAAGGAGTAATTTCTCCCTAGATGACATAAGAGATTGATCTGATTCTGGTTGGAGCAGGCAGATGGGAGCTATGAGCCTAGCTATAAATGGCTTTATGAGCCAAAGTTAGCACTTTATTTATACTCAGAAACTAACTGGTAGAACTACTTGGCTTCCAGCAGAGTTGTAATATGCTCCCAGGAATTGATGCCAGATAGCACAGAGACCTGGGCTAACTGTAGCTTCTGAAATTTTTTAAAAGCAGCCCCAGGTAAAGTGCGTGGCAATAGTCTAAACTGGGTAGTAATAATAGAATGATAATAAGTAACATCTTTCACCAGATTAAGTTTGCCACTGGTACACTAGCTAAAGATGGGCAAAGATCCAAACATGGGTTCCATCTGTTGGAATAGTAGTAATTGTGAATACAGACCCATAAACCTGCTTTTTCAGAGATAGTTCCTGCCCATAGAGTTAACAGTGGTATTGATGGACAGTATTGATTAAGAAGCAGGACCTCCATCTTGTTGGTTGCTTTAGCCTATTCTATTCCATTTAGATACTGACAGGCACAGGTACAGGTTCCTTCCTTCCTTCCTTCCTTCCTTCCTTCCTTCCTTCCTTCCTGCCTTCCTTCCTTCCTTCCTCTGTCCAGTTCCATTAAGACACTGAATGGCATACAAAATTAATAACAGCAGGAACCAATAAAATAACAAAACAACAACTGGCTTCTCAAAGGAAAAAAAAACATTCAAACAAACTGGCGTCTTACAATATATCACAGTTTTTTAAAAATTAAATTCAGCCCTTTCAATTGCTTTTCTTCTTGCATATGCATACTGATCCATGCCTGGCAACTCAATCAATAGGCATGTGGACAGATATAAAATAAAAAGGAATATGCAAGTATTATTGAACTCACATGATTATGTTTAGGAGATAGTTAATACTTTCGTAATTAGATTAACCAGATTTGGGATCATGATATTATCCATAAATCCTCTGAAATTGCATGTTGCATAGACAAAGGGAATTAAAATAATATTTTAGTTAAAGAAAATGTATTTGCTGAAAGTTTGTTTTAAGAGCTAAACAAGCAGCCACGTAGCATATGAAATATTCAAAGCTGATTGTGGTTTCAATGCTTTTATCTGCTAAGGGGATTTATTTGTGGAAGTGACAAATTATTCCTCTGTTTCAATACAGTCATTTCAAGCCACAATCCCAGTTATTTTTGTAACTCTGGATTCATTAAATCTCTAAATGTTCAGATTGAGAAATGTAAACATAACTTGGTGATTGTCAAGTACCACTTAAGAAAACTTATGGAATTTGGTCCCTCTACATGATTTGGGAAGAATGTGCAGATGGCAATGGCATCTGTTACTTCTTTTGATTTTTACTGAGGCTTAAACAATGTTTTTGACAAGGCACTATGAAAGAAAGATTGAATATGTTTGCATATATAGTATAATTAGTATAATTAATATTTCAAATAGATTTGAGATCCATAGCAATAAATGATTAGATTGAGTATCAAACATCCAATCATAAAGATCATAGAGGGTTGATTCCTTTTCATGATTTATTAGACATTCAAAAGCTATTAATGCATGGAAAATACTAAAACATACATAGTTCATATTGGCTTGAATTTCCTTACTTACCTGAACAGTCTTTGATCAACTATTAGAGAACCTATGAATGTATACTCTAGGTTTTTCATTAATTTGATCTGAAAAAAAGAAGTTTTAGGCAATCTTGAAAGGCTGCTTCCCCATAAGGCATGTTATAATTGATCAATTGGGAATTTACATGTGAATGCATAGTACATAGCAAAACAATGTAATAATATACTACATCCATCACAGGGCCTAAATACTGCATTGATTACAGGTTCATGTAGGTAATGATTTCAGTTTTCTTTTAGTGGGAATGTATCTTGTTTTTTATATACAATGAGAGCATATGTTTTAAGACAAATTGCTTGTGTGTCCAATCACACTTGGCCAATAAAGAATTCTAGTTGTCTAGTCTAGTCTGGTGGATGTTTTTCTTAGACTGTTAAAATACCTGGTGCTTCGGTTTCTTCCTAATAGTTAATCTGAAGTCTTGCTCTTTTTATTAACTATGTGAAAAGAAAAGAGCAATATGATTCATTTTCATGAAATGAAATTTTGATTTATTGTGTGCATCCCCATGATTAATCTAGTTGACACTAGATATCTATAAAATTCATGTGACTAAAAACGGAAAGCAGTGATAGCATAGGAGAGGATCAATAGGTTGTTCATTAGAAGACTTTAATCAAGCATTGATAGGAATCACATGGTGAAATATAATAGCACATCAAAAAGAAAGTACTCCACTATTTTCTTTATGAGAGTGCAACATGGGGATTCACATGGCAAAAAGAATGATTGCTTTACAAATTTTGTCTGAAATCTGAGTGCAGTATTAACAAATGGTTTGGACTAAGCTTGTATTTCACATTGCATTATGCATTCTAATGAAAAACTAGTTCGTAGATACCCATGTGGAAAATCTAAACATAGGTTTTCCATACATTCTATAGCCCTTAGCAGATAAATGAAACAATTTCCATTGGTCAAAATCCTGGGACAATAATGCAAAGGGGACTCTTTGTCATGAAAGTCTTAATGGTACATGAATTAGAGAGCACAGTGTATGATTTATGCATAATTATTTTGATGGCTATTAATTTATTGTTTTTATTTTAAAACTTTCATCCATATAGCAGCACAAGCAAAGGAAATTAGGTCAGGCTCTAATTTTCAACCTCTGATAACTCAGAGGTTGCATGCACCACTTAATTGGGTGGGATGTGAACAATAAATGTTTGCTTGCAGGATTATTTCTAATTTATAAACCCAGCTTTCTTAGAATAGCTTGAGAATGCTTGGAATGAATCTAAATTGTATAGCTTTTATGGCACAAAAAGTAAAATATGAGAACCTGACTGATACTTATTATGCTGCATGTAGTACAAAAAAAACTGATAACCTCCTCTATATCTTCTCAGTCTTTCTAACAAGTATTTTGTGAAAGCCATGACAGATCAAAATTATGGTGATGGAGACTATTATCTATGGGCATATCAGGTATTGAACATGAAAGATGTAAACTTAGACTTAAAAATAGATGAATGATATGAAATGAGTCATAATAGGTAATATCTGCTTTAAAAGGTTTGCTTATTAAATATATGAAGTAAACATATGTACACATGGGAAGGGATAGTTCTCTTAATTTCTATGATGAAAGATTGCGAGAGAATTAGTGAAGAATGCCAGGGTAATAAGAGATTCTGATTGCATGACAGACTGTTATTGGATAATTTAAAAGTGCTTCTCAAGAAGAAACGAACATGGAGGTAAAGGAAATAAATGCGATAAACATGAAAAAAGAATGATTTCTCAAAGCAGAAACATAAAACTTGAATGAAAAAGGACTAATTTCACACAGAATGTATAGACAGTGGATGTGAGGAAGAAGATGTAAAAGCTTCCAGGAACTGGGTGAAAAGAATTACAGAGTGCCACTGAAGTGTCTCAAGTGACTTTTGTGGAAAATATGAAAAAGGAAGCCTAGTAGAATGATGAAATGGAAAAGGCTATGGATGAGGGGAAAATGAATATGAGAATATGCAAGCAATTAAAAGATAAATCATAATGTATCTAAAGAAAGGTACAAAGAAAAGAACTGTTGAAAGATAAAAATATAAAGATATAGAGATAATATATGTATAAACTATATGTTTATAGTTGTATGTATATAGGAATGCTTCATTAGAGGTGTTAGAGTTAAGGTGGAAACAAAGATATTGAGGAAGCATGGACAGGTATATTTCTAAATTAGATTTGGCTTTATTTCCTTTCCTTTTTTCTATTTCATGTCTTTAATTTCTTCTGCTTAGTATTTCTTACTCCTTTTTTGCAATTTGCATTACAGTGCTTATCTCAAATGGGGCCAATTTAAACAGTATGCTTTCCTATAGGCTACAGAATATTGCACATCTGTATAATACACTGGGTTTCTACATGGGCTTTTAATGAAAGTTGTGATAAAGTTCTCATTTGAGCTTCCATAGCTCATAACATTTTCTTAAAGAAAAATTGTCTGCTTCTGTCATTTTCAGATTTGATATTTTCTCACAACATTTGGCTTTTCCAACAAATCCCTTCTCTGATATCCATAATAATATTGTAATGACCCCCAAAAAGTAATAAAATTTGTTGTACTGTTTTTTATCGACCACTTTGGAATTGAAGGCTGGAGGCACCAAACAATCTGAACCTGTGTCATTTCCTAAGGGCAAGCAAGGGATTCCCAAGTTCCAAGTCCCAAATTAGCAACACCTGTTGGCACTGAAGCAACATTGGTATAATAATTTCCCCACATTTATTCATTTCCTTACAAGGCTATAGAAAAGATGGCCTAATACATTGAAATATCAGACATGGAAGAAAAGTACAGGAAATGGAATGAAGATTTTAAAAAAGGCATTCCCATAATAATCATTATCAGCAAATATGTTTGTATGGGGCAGAGTTATAAAGTTGATGCAAGATGCAGAACCTACAGAAATAGAAACAGAAAGGCATAATATTGCTCAAAATGAATCCCAATAGTAGACACTGTTGTCTGTTTTCTTAGATCATTATCCATTTATGTATTACTGGATATTCTTTATTGTACTGTGCTGGACATTTTAGTGATTTTTTTAATGTTGATACCCCAATACAACACCTCTCCAGGTATGCACAATTAAAAAATAAGGACAAATAAGCTAATCACATATAATCTAATAATATATAGCATTACATTGTATAACAATAGATATATGCAGTACAAATGTCATCATGATCTCAATGATGAGTAAAAATATTTTCACCAAGTGCCTATCTTGCAACAAAGTCACATATGGCTCATTTCTGGGAGCAGGATTATTCAAAAAATTAACACATTATATATATCAATCAATGTTATGCAATATCCTTAGTTTATGTTTTGACAAAGAAGGAATGATGAGCAGCCTCTCTTCCTCTTAGTTTCACTGAGATAAAATATGATAATTCTGATTGTTAATGTTTCACTTGAGTAGGAATAGTTTTCATCATTCTTTTTAGCTTGCAGGTAGATTTACACAGTTATTCCGTAACTCTATTGAGTAATTATGGTGTATTCTCAACTCTCCTTGAAAAATAATTATTTCAAGAGTGCTCCCTGTGTTCAACAGCATTTTATAAACCTGGGAGATGTTGATGGTAGACAATGTATTAAAGAGTTGACAGTATCAGTGAGCGTCTCTTTAAAAAATGTTATATTTAAACCACTATTACTTTTTAAATATCTAAATGACTCAGTGGCAGCTTTTTGGTTAATACATTGCTGCAAAAAAACTATAACCTGCTGATATTAAAATGACCAATTGAGTATTATTAGTGATAGTTGTTTATAGTAGCTGGCTTCAAGGTTGTTGTTTGACTTTGCAAATGTATAGTTTAGTTCTTTTCTTTGTCATATGAATATATCATTCCTCCTGCAGCTAGATCTCTGTCACCCTGTATGAAATGTTGTGTTTGTTTCTCTTCTCAGGAGAGCACAAATCAGCAAGCATATTACTTTAGGGTCCTGATCTGTGAACATAATCCATAATGACTGATTATTTCTCCAATATCTGCATTTGCTGTTGGTGTACAAGCAAAACTTTTCAGCTTCCTGGAAAACTGAGTATGAAAACATGGCAGCTTACCATCTCAAATCAAATGAAAGAACACATTTTCCTTTTCATTGTTAGCAAAAGTATGTGTCAGATATAATGCACAAGAAGAAATGAATTTAAGGAGCTAGAGACATAAGCAAAACTAAAAGAGAGAGAGAGAGAGAGAGAGAGAGATACAGAAGGTTATTTTGAATAAGCTAATTTACTGAAAAGTTTCTAAGTGCTCTAGCATTCAACAATAGGATGAGATTTGCTTACAGGACAGTTGAACAAATGAAAGCTCATAGGCATTCATGAGCAACAAAGCATTTTTCATCACCAAGACTTCAAAGGATTTTAGGATCCTATTTAGAGCTCAAGAGATTTGTTTTGTTACTGTTCTTACAGAGCATCTTCATTTCAATATTATGAAAATGAATATTGAAGACAAGTCATAATACATAATGCTGGAGGGGTCAGGATATTACTGTAATATAGATTTCCCCAGCAATGCTTTATTTGGGAGCTAAATGTATGAAAAGACTTATATATGGACTAGTGTTGAGAAGATGTCCTTATGTGTTTTCTAGCACATTACATTTTCTTTAAATCTTTGGAGACATCCCATTCCCATTTCTAAACCACTAGGATAATTGTTTAATTGAGCTGACGCTGTCATTCATTACTCTGAGGATATAGTCACAAACTTTTGGTTCTGCATGTTACTTTGCTGCAATAAATACTGCTGGTTGGCTGGGCCATCTAAATGAAGTGTTTCTTGATTAGAAACTAAAGGAAATTTTAAGAACTTAGAAACTATTTTTTTTTGTAAAAAGCTTAACACGGAGATGATTTAAGAACCTTTGAAAGTGGACAAAGGGGATAGTTTATTTTAATGAAAGTACTCTGCAATAAATTATAATTAAATTAGGAAAGTAAATTGAGCCTTTGTGGGAATATTTTCTGTTTATTATTAAAATTTTGCAAAAAAATAAGATAAGTGTATGAGTGTATAAGTATGTGAGTATATTGTGTGCCTGAGAATGAAAGCATCGAGGGACAGAAAAATAAAAAAGGGGAAAAAAGAAGGGGTGTTTTTTTCCCTTTTCCCTTGTTTGAGACACTTTCACTTTTGGATCACACTATAATAGCAACAACTCAGAACATTGCATGAATAGATGGGAGGAGGGGATCATTAGAACAGCCTACAGAGAGAAGAATTACATCAGATTTACTTCAGAAAATGTTTGACCATCTTGGCAGTAAACTGAGTCACTTGACATTACATTTTTCAGCTTTTGAAAAAAGAATAAATGAAAGACTTGTACATATGAAAGTTGAGATGAAAGAATAAGTTAAAAATGGAAGAGTCTGTGTAAAACTGGAAATTTGAAACATAAGACAAAAATTATAGATAGACAATTGGAAAGAGAATTAGATAATCAGGCTCTATGGGAGTTGAGATAGAAATAATTCTGTTTGAAATTAAGGCTTCATTTAGACTTGCCTGCAACTGTGTGTAGGCATCAATGCATATTTACACTGTGAAGGGGTGATTGGGTAAATTTAGGTTGCAGAAGGTTGAAGAAAGGCCAATGTACACAGTTCCCAAATCTCAGTTACATGTGTGGAAATCCATGTCCTGCATGCTGATTGGTTAATCTGATTATGCTTTCTAGGCTTTGTTGTTTGAGCCAGAATGTTAATTTCACAGACATATACATGTAACAACTCTGAATGACAGACATATACGTTCCCTAACGTACAATGATGTAGAAGTCTTCTCTAGGCTTTAGAGCTATTCCAGAGGTTTTTTGATGAAAATATTCAATAAAATATTATAAAAGCTTTGGCAATTTGGGTAGATTTTGAAGAGTTGAATGCAAAAACAGAAATAAATAAAATGTATGGAATAAATTCAAGATTTGCAAGAACAAAAAATGTTCCAAGGGATGTTTTAATGCACTTTGTGAGGAAGAAGACAAGCAAGTTTTGCAATACCATTTTTATCTATCTATCTATCTATCTATCTATCTATCTATCTATCTATCTATCTATCTATCTATCTATCTATCTAT